>CM067220.1:37593561-37766250 GCA_034190945.1 Octodonta nipae
CAACATTTGATTTTTGTGGGTTGATCTTAAGATTGTCACTATCACAATAGTCTTGTATCGCTAATAGATCAGAGTTAATTAATTTGCACGCATTTATATAGTCAGTAGAATCAAAACTGAGACTTATCTGTGTATCATCAGCGTAAGACTGGGTGGTACACACAGTATGTTTATACAAGTCGGCCGTGTATATAAGAAACAGTAAGGGGGCTAAAATGGAGCTTTGTGGTACTTCTGATTTTCCTATTTGCGATTTCGATGTACCTTGTTGTATCCTAACTTTTTGGTATCTATCTTGCAGGTAAGACCTAAAAAATCTTTTAACCAACTCGCATACTGCGTAATATGATAATAAGTCACATATTAACGAGTGATCAACAAGTTCGAAAGCTTTAGAAAAGTCCAGTAATACCATTATAGTAGATTTTTTATCATCTAGCGATTTTATAATGTTGTTTTATAATGTTAAGTCCTTGTAATCCGTAGGATTTTCAACTTTAGGGATAGGTTTAATAATAGGTTCCTTCCAGCATTGTGAAAAGTATCCAATTTCTAAGCAACAGTTAATAATATGCGTCAAGTGCAAAATTATAACCGGCAGACATAACTTAAGCATTATAAGAGTTATTCGATCAGACCCACATGCGTTAGATTTTAAGCTCATGGTGATATTATATATTTGTTGTGGGCTTGCCACTAGAAAAGAGAAATTAAGTGCATTATGAAATTTACTATTTTTGTAAATTAAACTTAAAGTATTTGCCTGACTTACAGCAGTACCATTTATGAAACTAAGAAAAGCATTGTTAATTTTATCTGAATCACAAAGATGCTGTGGAATGTTATTATTTATGCGTTTAAAATTCAGATTCATAGTTTTTAAGGAATTTATAATTTTTTTTTGAATCACGTATGTTGACCGAGTTTAGATAAGCCGCTCCTTCTCTTCTTATAGAACCACTTGTAAAGTTTAGTAACTCTTTGTAATAATTCCAAGTTTGAGCATTTTTATTAGCATTATACCTTTTGAAGTGCTCTGTCTCGTAAATTGTGCAGAAATTTTATGTTGTCAGTAATCCAGGGTTTGAAAGGTTTACTAAGCCGTGCCGTTTTTATAGGTGCAGGTAAGTCAAAAAGGTAAACAATATTATCTGTTAGAATGTTTACCTTATCATCAATGTTATCCATAAAGTATATATTGTCCCAGTTAATTCTGTTAAGAAAAAAATAAAATGAATCTTCGTTAAAGAAGCTAACATCCCTATAGGTACGCAATTTCTGTTTAAATTTATAGGAGGTTCCAGTGATATGACAAAAAGTTAGTCTATGGTCACTTATAGAATCTGCATTAATTGTGCCCGAATTTATAATTCTTAGGTCCTCTTCATCTGTTACAAATATTGGGTCTAATAATGTGGACGGAAAGTATTGTATTCGGGTAGGTTCTTTAATGAGTTGTGTTAAACCGTAAGATTCTAGACATGATGATAATGGATTATTATAATTGTATAAATTTATATTCATGTCACCCAGAATTAAGATATTCTTGGCAGTCAGAATTAAATAATTTAACATTTTATCAATTACATCAATAAAATAATTTACATTTACTCCGGGAAGTCTTCATACTACTCCTGTAACGAACTGTAAATCATTTAATTTAACTTTGATCCACAATGTTTCAAATAAATCATCATTAAAATGATCAATATTTATAATATTTATTTCCTCTGCAAAAATGTCGTTTTTAAAATAGAAAGCTACACCTCCGCCACGACTTTGACAGTCTTTGCGCAAAAAACTATATCCGGGAATAGCAACTGCACTAGATGGTATGTCGTGCGACAGCCATGTTTCAGATAAAGCAAATATATCAAATCTATATTGATTAATAATATCACATAAATCGAGAAAACTAGAAATTAATGATCTGGTATTAAGATGGCCGATACTTAGTTTTATATTCATTTTACCCTTCTCCATAATCTATTTCGCTTTTAAATTTCCAATAATGTTTTTGTAAAAAAAAAGATTTATAATTACTTGCTGCTTGATCAATAAGATATTTATCGTTTAGTTTACGTTTACTTTGAAAAGTACAATTATTACATTTTTTAAAATCCGCTTTACAATTCTTTAATTCGTGATTTTCAGAGCAAATAGGACAGACAAATGATTTGGATTTACAATTTTTACTGGTATGGCCAAAATCAGACCAACGATAATATCTAACGACACTAATATGGTCTTCTACTTTGCATCTCTGCCAGTCTACAAAAACCTATACCTCTTTAAGTATTGACTTTCTTACTTCAGGTGACACCTCAAACACAAAATTGATGTTCTTTTCAAATTTTAGCTTTGTTATTAATTTAATATTCTTGTCAACACAATTGGAAACTAAATTTTTGTTTTTAATATCGTCCATACATTTTTTATCACTAATTGCTAAATCAACACCATATACAATTAATCATGTTTTATATTTCTTGTCACTATCAAAATAATATTTATTACCAAATTTAGCATTTATTGCACTTTTGAGTTTATCTACACATTCTTTTGTTCCGCAGCTAACCAATAAACCTTCTTTAATAATTTTAGTGTTGTTAACTTGAATTTTTAAATCTCCTGGATCTAAATTTTCGTTAATTTCTTCCGCTACGTTTGTTTTGGCATCAGCTGTTTTGATAACCAAAACCTCATGTTTACGTTCGTTTTTGTCGAACAATCCTACCGATCGGCCGGCCACCTGGCTAAAAGTCTGCTTATTATTATTAAAACTTACAGTTTTTGCTTCCAAATTTATTAGCTTCCGTTGCAAATTATTACAGTATTCCAGTTCTTCTAACATCTTTTCTAACAGAATTTTTTCACGTTTCAGGCACTTAATTTCTTTGTGCAGAATCGATTCAGTTGTAATTTGCTCCACTTTGTGCACTTCAGCACTATTGTTCGTATCAATACAGTTTTTACACTTCCAGTTCGTTAAAAACAACTTCGCCACAAGTTCAAAACATTTTATGTGCAATGTAACATTACATTTGACATTAGCACATATTATACCACTCTTTGTAATACTATTTGCACAAATTTCAAGTTATTTTTCGCCTTTTAAGTCGGAGTGATGGTTTTCGATGTTTATGTCGTCCCCCATCGTACTCGCCGTCATATGCCTTGCATCCAAGGAGATTCTTAAATCTCGATTTCTCTTTTTCACTATCCTACGGGATTGATATAGGCAGAACTTGCTTGTTCTATAATTCCAGATTTCTTCTTTAATTCGGTTTTTGTAATTATATGGTATAGGATATGTTCTTGTTCGGAAATAATTCAGGTTCTTGGCTTGGATTTTATGGATATATTTCTCAGCTATTCTATTTTCATTAGATACCAATTCTTCATACTTTATTAATAACTTTATTACTTTATGCTTCTCATTAGCAGGACAATCTAATTCTTCTTCATTTATTTTATTTATAAGCCCTTTATTGGCATTGTTTACATTATTATATTCATATTTTACATCCCTATTCATACATTGGCCCTTTTTGGCTTCTTTGTGTACTATATTACACTTATATTTTTCATTTGATTCATTTGTTTCCACTTCCATTTCTTTTTCCTGCATAATTATCAATTTCCTTTTATCTAAGAATTAAGCAGTGAACTTGCTTCTTAGAAGGTTTTACCTTAACTTAACTTAAAAATAAACGAACACTAGTACATTGATACAATTACGATAGAGAGAGTGGGAGCTCCCCCAATCATAACAATATTTTAATTACAGGGCGGTAACAAATCGGAAATTTCACCCTTAAGAGGCAATTCAATATTTCGGTAAATATCACGCCCTGAAATACCGATAATCCGTACCGGTTCAGCTTGAGATGCTTGGTTTTTCCCCATCCTTTATAAAAGTTATTATATCTTTATAATTCCTAAATTACAAATAAAAGATTATAGAGGTGAGGAAGCCGTACAGCTAAATAAACTATATAGCAGGGTTTAGAAATATAACAAATAATCTCATAAACCTATTCTAATACTCAATACAAAACATGCAAATATGTGTTCAGTAAAGCTTAAAAGCTTTATTGAATAGATGCAATTTAACCGTGGCTATATAATTTTAAAGATTTAAATAGTTCAAGAAACCTTTGGGAAAAAACCCTTAAACATCTGGCAAATATAAAGAAAACATACAGTTCGAATGAATGGAAGCTAATTATAATAATTTGGTACGAAACAATATCCATCCCTATTATACCTTCGTACTGAATATTCCTTACCACTAAAAATTCCGTGTTCATCTTTTCTTTCCCTATTTTTATTTCTGTGTTTATACACTTGCTTGTGTCACATATCCTCAAGTTATTTGCTGATAAAATATTAATTTTTCTTGTGTTCTCTACACCTAAATTTAAATTTTGTTCCACATCTGCACTTAATAAGCTTCCTTCTGATCCCGTATCTATTAACAATTTCACTGCTTTGCCATTTATGCTTCCGTTTATAAATATTAATCCATTTTCCTCATTTTCATCCTTAAATCCATTTTATCCTTAAATGCTACATCCTTATTACTACTATTTAGTTCTTCCTTAGTATTCTGCGCTATTAAAAATTTTGATCCCGACTTGACCAGACAATGTATGGTATCACACTCCTTCTAAGGCACGCTATGAGTGCCTTTAGGGGAAAATTCACTAAACCCCAGATATCCTAGATGTCAAAAGGGTTTAGCTCTGTGGGAGTCCTTGCCAGGTGTTCAGGTCCATGGTTGGAGTCGTGGCGCCAGTTTCCCATGAATTTCCTGACCGTCCGGGCCGTTCCTAACAGGACGGCTTTATGCATTTGTTTGTAAAGATGTTCGTCCAGACCGAGGTATTTTAAATTGTTTAATAGATGTTTTGGGACTAGTCCTGTCGTTGACATAACAATTGGTACAGTTTGTGTGTTGTTCATGTCCCACTGAGCCTTTATTTGAAATTCCAAATCTCTATATTTGGTTATTTTCTCAGCTTGCTTGAAATTTTATATTATTGTTGTTAGGAATTGCTATGTCAATTAAAGTTGTTTTCCGAGAGACTTTGTCTACCAAAACTATATCTGGTCTATTGTGAGCAACTGTCCGATCGGTCAGTATTGTGCGGTCCCAGTACAGCTTGTAGTTGTTATTTTCTAAAACAGATTCTGGTTTGTGTTTATAATATGGTAATCTTACCGACTATTGATTCCGACTTGACCATACAATGTATGGCATCACACTCCCTGTAAGGCACACAAAGTGTGCCCTTAGGGGAAAATTCACTAAACCCCAGATATACTACATATCAAAAGGGTTTAGCTCTGTGGGAGCCCTTGCCAGGTTATCAGGCCCGTGGTTGGCGGCGTGGCTGCAGTCCCCCATGCATTTTCTAACCGTCCGGGCTGTTCCCAACAGGACGGCTTTTTGCATCAGCCTGCTTAATATTTATATTATTGTTGTTAGGGATTGCTATGTCAATTAAGGTTGTTTTTGTAGAGACTTTATCTACCAAAACTATATCTGGTCTATTGTGAGCAACAGTCCGATCGGTCAATATCGTCCGGTCCCAGTACAGTTTGTAGTTGTTATTTTCTAAAATAGATTCTGGTTTGTATATATAGTAGGGTGTTCTTACCGACTGTGATAGCTCGAGTTTCAGCGCTAGTTCCTGGTGCAGTATTTTTGCCACAGCATCAGGTCGTTCTTTGTATTCAGTTGCAGCGAACGCTTGGCAACCTCCTGTGATATGCTGGATAGATTCAGATGTTTGGGAACCATATCTGCATCTGTCGTTGTTGATAGAAGGGTCTTTGTCGATGTACTTTAGATAGTTCTTAGTTGGAATTACTTGATCTTGGATTGCCAATATAAAGCCTTCCGTTTCAGGAAACATATGATCAGAGATCAACCAGTAGTTCAACGCTGAACTGTCGACATAATCTTGGTTGACGTCGTTCATATGCCTTCCATGAAGCGGCTTCTCTTTCCAATTGAGCAGTTTCTGATCAGTTGTCTGGTGGTATACTTGAACTTGTTGTTCTGTCAGTCGTAGAGGTGTTGAGTCATCAACTTGACATATCACTCTGTGTAGATCAGAAAATTCTGCTAGTTGCTGGAAATGATTACGCAAATTGGAAATTTGTTGATCACGTAACCTGCCTATATCTGCCAATCCTCTTCCTCCTTCATACCATGGCAACGTTTTACGTTCGACGGAGCTCTTTGGATGGTGATTTTGAGCTTTTGTTAGTAGAACTCGAACTTTTCGTTGTAGTTGTTCAATGTCAGTCTTGCACCATTTAACTATTCCGAATGAGTAACTGAGTACTGAGCACGCGTAGGTGTTAATAGCCTGAAACAGATTTTTAGTGTTAAGCTTAGTTTTCAACAGTCGTCTTACCCTTCTATAGAACTCTGTTCATAGGTCCTTTTTCATGGTGGAGTGATCAATTCGTTGAGCCTGCTTTATTCCAAGGTATTTGTAAGTATTGCCCTCCTCCATGGATTCAATTGAGGTGCCATCTCTCATTTCGTAGGGCCCCTGCTGTATTTTGCCTTTCACTATATTGATAATTCGGCATTTGTCTAGGCCAAATTGCATATGGATGTCATTAGAGAACCCTTCTACTATTTTAAGCATATCATGCAGCTGTTGTTTTGTAGCTGCCATCAACTTTAAGTCGTCCATGTATAACAAATCGTTTATCTTTAGTGCTTGTACGTTGTTGTGTTTGAGACTGAATCCAAAGTTACTCGCGTTCAGTTTGTGTGAGAGTGGGTGCATGGCAAGGCAGAACCACAGCGGGCTAAGAGAGTCTCCCTGGAATATACCCCTTCTGATTGGGATAGAGTGGGTTTGCATCGAACAGTCGGCTTCATTCAGAAAGATTTTGGTTTGCCAGGTAGTCATGACATATTCTAAATAGTTAACAATACAATTATTTACTTTATAGAGTTTCAGCACCTGAATGAGCCAATCATGTGGAACTGAATCAAAGGCCTTTTTGTAGTCCACATATGCCATGTTGAGATTTCGTCGTTTGGCGTGGGCTTGATTGCAGACAACGGAATCAATTATTAGTTGTTCTTTGCACCCCATCGAATTTTTCGCGCATCCCTTTTGTTGTTCGGTAATTATGTTGTTTAGCTCACAATGTCTGAAAAGGCGATGATTAATGCACGACGTTATAAGTTTGTATAAGGTTGGGAGGCAAGTGATTGGTCTGTACTTTGCTGGGTCCTGTGTACATAGGTTATCCTTTGGTAAGAGGTACGTAGCACCATGGGTAAGGAAACTAGGCATCTTGTGTGGATGGATAATTATGTCATTAATGAGTACTGTTAATTTATCATGGGTGGCGTAGAGTTTCTTTATCCAGTAATTCTGCACACCATCTGGTCCTGGTGCTTTCCAGTTATGGAGATGTTGGTATTGCATCTTATCACAATTCTGAAATGCAGCCTCTCCTCATTAATCCAGCTCGCTCTGGAGCTATGGGAAATTGTTGTGGAAAGTTGTGTTTTCCAGAACTGCTCAATCGCCGTTTTACTGGGATAACTAGGGGTTTCATTATTATTGATGTTGTTGAGTTTTCTATAAAACGCTTTTTCTGATTTTCTGAAAAGTGCGTTGTCTAGTTTCCGTTGATTACTGGTTTTGTACCTTCTCAATCCACTTGTGTATACGGTCAGCTTTTGTCGTAGACTATCCAGACACTGCTGTTGATGTTTTCTCCATCCCACTGTGAGTGTATTCGGTTATTGTCCATGATCGTCTTTCTTCAAGTCTTTCTATTCTGTTGTTCCTGACCCCTCGTTGGTACTCGGTCAGTCTTCCAATATCTTTCCGAAGAGAATTAATTTTCCCTTCTAGCCTTCTTTGCCAAGGTGGTATTCGAAGTGTTTGTCTAAATTGGGGAGGGTCTTGCTTTGGTCTTATTGCGACCCCAATTGTTCTGCAGATGGAATTTGCAGCACAGTAGATGATTGTGTGTAGCGACTCTAACGTATTAACACCTAAAACATAGTGTGGCAAGATAAATTTGTTCATAGCCTGCAAGACGATACCCAGTTTCTTAGAAGATCTTAGTTTGGGAAGAGTTGGTCTAATCAATGGATCTGTTCCACTATACTCTATAAGAACTCTTTCCATTTCTGCTTGGATTTTCTCAAGCAGGTCAGCGTTGGCTGGCTTTTCTTGTTGAAGTTCTTGAACCTCTTCCGCTCTTTGCGCCAAAGGTGTTTCAGGCTCTGGATCTGTTGTATTTCGACCAAATAATTCGCGCTCAACTTCGCTCTTTATTTCGTCCAGCTGCGCACCACTTTCTGCGGGTGGAGTTCTCGTTCTCGTTTGACTCCGTTGGTGATGGTCACGTTGTTCCTGTGACTGTATTGGTGAATGTTGTTGTGGTTCTTGGGCTGTAGCTCTTTGGACGACAGGGGCCCGCCTCCTCAGCACCAGACATGCCCTGGCGATCCCCAGGCAGCGGCTCTTTTCCGAGGCCTCTACTCCGTAGCTCCATTTTCATGGGTGGTGCCACCAATTGACCCTGGTAACCCGGGTAACTCGGAACTGTGGGGTTGTCAGTTCCCAGATGAAATGATTTAAACCAGATCATCCCGTGCGGGTTTTGGGGAAGGGAGGAAGGCTAGGTAGTAGGTCAGCGGACAGCTGCCCCTTTAGTCGCCTCATACGACAGGCGGTAGATACCATGGTGCTATTCTAACCCGGACACCACACGTTGTGGACTATTGATTATTATTGTGATTACTATTTTGTTCATTTGAATGTCTTTCTTGACTTAAATTTTCATTTTCTCTATTATTACTTGCTTCTCTTCTTGGGCTTTCTTGACTTCTCTCTTGTTCCCCTTGTCTTCTCATATTGTTAAAGGAAGCGTTTTAAATTTATAAAAAATATACACTTTCATTTTCCACACATAGACTTTTTATTTTATCTGCTACATTATTCCCTTGATTTTATTTTATTAATAGACTTTCAAGTAAGCCTTTTAAAATCTACTGTCTGAATTTTAGGCTCTGTGGATTAGAAGATAAAAGGGAAAATAGGTCAAGTTTTAAATAATAAATTATTAAATCTTTTAGACAAATTATATAAAAATACAAATAAAATAGAAAGTGTAGTTTTTAAAGAATTATGTCGATGTTCAATATGCTTGTTAATATCTTTTTAAGAAATGATTTAAAAGATGATATATTTGTAATTCACATAATAAGCCTTTTATTAGATATATTACATGATTCGTTTGAAAATTTAACTTTTATTTTCCATTTAATTCTATAATTTGTCCTCAAAATTAACATGGGGTTTTCTACTAATTTTTCTTGTAAATTTCAAGTGAGCCCCAGTACCACTAATTATTTTCAAAATTTTAGGTAGTATGGTTTCAAAAATAAAGCGGGAAATGAGAATTTTTTATATTTATTGTTAATATCTGGTAAACAATTAATTTTAAAAATATGAGATAGATATATTTGTATTCCTCATAACGAGCCCTTTCATTTGATGTATTGCATAAAGTGATAAAAAAATATTTTTTTTATTTTCCATTTAATTCTATTGTTGGAAAATTTATCCACTCCGTCCCTGGCGAAAGAACATAAAAACATCAATTTCTAGAGTTTTCAAAATGAGTAAGAACTATTAGGCTGGACGCTGTGCGAACAAAGGTAAAACTACCAGAAAATTCGGCGTATGCTATAAAAGGCGATATTAATTTCAGTAGTTAGTTAGTAGAGCTTATCTATTGTTTTGATTTTGATGTTATTGTATTAGAATCAGCTGCTGAGAATATTTGATGTTTACGTGTGAACAAAAATTCTAGAAAGTGAAAATTAATTGAACCCACGGAGTTTATAACACTATAATTTCACCCCCAAAATTGATATTGGGAATTTCTTCGTATTTTTCCTATAAAAAACAAATTTTAGGTCTTATAGTTTAGGGAATAAAGGGGGAAGAGTAGTTTTTTATATTTTTGTTAATATATTTTAAAATATTCATTTTAAAAATGTGAAAAAATATATTGGTATTCGTCATAATGAGCTTTTTGATTTGATATATTACATGATGCTTTAGAAATAATTTTTATTTTATGTTTTCCATTTAATGCTTTAACTTGCCCCATAAAATTGATATTAGGGGTTTCTTCTTATTTTTCCAGTAAAGTTCAGGTGAGGACCTATAACCCTTTTTGTTTTCAAAGGTTTGCCTCTTATAGTTTCCGAGATAAGGTAGGGGGAATGGGTAATATTTTATACTTTTGTTAATATCTTTTAAAGAATTTTAAAAATGTGAAAAAAATCTTTGTATTTGTCGTAATGAGCCCTTTGATTGATATCATTCATGATGCCTTAAAAACAATTTTAATTATATATTTTTCATTTAATTCTGTTATTTGCCTCCAAAATTAATGTTATTTCTTTCTCCTTATTTTTCCGATAAAATTCAGGAGCCTATTTCTATGATTTTTTTCAAAATTTTACGGCTTAAGGTTTCGGAGATAAGGTAGGGGGAATAGGTAAAAAAATTATATTTTTGTTAATATCTTTAAAATAATTTATTTTAAAAATATGAAAAATTATATTTGTTTTCGCCTTAATGTTATATTACATGATATGTTAGACACAATGTTAAGTTTATATTTTCCATTTAATTCTGTAAATTGCCCCCCCAAAATTATTACTAGAGGTTTCTGCTTATTTTTCTGGTAAAATTCAGGTGAGGCCCTATATCTCTATTTTTTTTCAAAATTTTACTTCTTATATTTTCGGAGATAAAGGGGGAACTGTCAATTTTATAGGTTTCTCTCCAGAAGTACCCCTAAAATCCAAATATTGGGTCTGACCTGAAGTTTACTGGAAAAATAAGGAAAAACCTCTACTATTAATTTTAGGGGGGAAATGGCAGAATTAAATGGAAAATATAAAATTAAAATTGTTTCCAACGCATCATGTTATATATCAAATGAAAGGGCTAATTATGAGGAATACAAATATATATTTTTCATGTTTTTTAAATGAATTGTTTACAAGATATTAACATAAAGATATAAAAAATTCTCAGTTCTCCCTTTATTTCCGAAACCATACTAACAAAAATTCTGAAAATAATTAGGGGTACTGGGGCTCACTAGAAATTTATAAGAAAAATTATTAGAAAACCCCCATAGTAATTTTAGGGCCAAATTATACAATTAGATGGGAAAAAACAATTTTCAAGCGCATCATGTAATATATCAGATAAAAGACCCATTATGTGAATAACAAATATATCATATTTTTAATTCATTTGTTTAAAAGATATTAAAATAAAATATTAAACATCGACTTAGGGTAAGATGGGGGAATTGCGGTCACATGAACGGTAATCAGAATAAATCAGTATTCTAAGGGCTTGCGGCAAAAGTAATTCATCTTAGACATAGCTAATTTAGTTGACTTTAGTAAGATTTAATTCAAATTGTCGAACTATTTAGCATTTGTATTTTTTTCATACTCAATCCAAAACACTTCGTTTACCCCCATTACTCCCACCTTGCGGAAATGGTGGTCAGCAATTGGAGCATTAGTGGTCATTTGGAAACAACAGATCTAGGCTTCCAAATATAGCGATTGCCGAAATATATCAATTAAACAACACGTATATTATACGGAATTAAATACAAAACAATTGTAATTCATACAGAGTACTGAAAGGTAAATTACACTGTTTCCGAACTGTTGGCATCAAATCTCTACTTTGCACGGCTTCTATCGCTTTTTCTAGATATTTAGTTTATTGAGCTATTGAGCTTTTATTATAGTCTTCTGTCCGTGAAGCGGCATCTAATTACAAAATAGGAACTTTCATATATCAATAAAACAACAATAGTAATAATTAACATATATTTCTCATAGGTGGTAATACCGGTGGGTGACTGCTATTAACCCCTTCGAATGATTGGCATAACCCCAAAATTACAAAAAAAATTTCTTGGGACGACTACTAAAAACGTAGATAATTTTAAATTGATGAACTGATACGTATATAATAATTAGGAATTAAAACGATATTAATAGGAACAGATTATAATAAGATATAAGCTACTGAAATTTGCAATTTTTAATAACAAAATACAGTTCAAGCCTTCTGTGGCTATCAAACTTACAGCGTATTACGAAAACGGGCAGCACGCAGCCAATAAGCTTCCATGGTCGTCTAATAGATAGCGGCTCTAGTATTTTAAGTTAGATATTCCCGGAAGTTTTAATTGGGCAATGACTGGCATTTCCCACTGACTGGCATTCCCCCATCTTACCCTAATTCCCACTTTAGAAACTACACTATTTATATTTTGAAAAATATATTTTATTTGTACTTTTAAATAATTTGAATAAGAGATTTAGTAATTTAAAATTTGACATATTTTGCACTTATCTTCCAATCTACAGAGCCTCAAAATGCAGACAGTTGTTTATAAAAGGCTTCCCTGAAAGAAAATAAAACTCTAATGTTAATTTTTGGGGGCCAAATTAGAAAATTAAATACATATGTATTCTTATAAAAATCAAGCGAAACCTGAAGCAGATAAAAGAGAAAGTCTATGTGTGGAAAATGTAAGTGTATATTTTTTTACATTTAAAACACTTCCTTTAAAATATATTAGGGTAAATATAAGAAAATTCCCTGCTTGTCTGAAATTGGAATATTAGAATCTTGAAGGTGGTACGGAACCTTTAGTATGCGAGTCCAACTCGCACTTGACCAAATTATTTCCAAGTGCAACTGGTAATGTTAATTATCATAAATACCATAACATAATGTGTGATTTTGATGTATCCAATATTAGTGGAAGCTATTTGCAATTATACCCAAATAGAAACCAGTTGGGTTATTTAATTTTCAAAATATTTACAACCACCTAGGTCAGAGAGGTATTTATGTCATAACAGCCCTTATGGTGCTTAAAACATTATTACTGCCGAAGAAGATGAAAAATAAAACTAATTAATATTTCTGAGAATCTAGATATCGTTGGTTAAGTCCGCATCCAGGGCCAAGTCAAGCGTCTGTTTTAGAATATTGAAAAGGGAGAAAAAACATCCATATCATGACATTCCTTTTGAAAATTTAGCAGCTTGTCTACAATTTGGCCAATATTTGGAAGATAAACAAAATAGGTATTAACTAAAACTTTTACCAATGAGGCAACATACCATACTCAGAATTTTCAATTGGAAAAACTATCATCAGTGGATTTTCAAAATCCACGAAGGTGCACCTGATTATTCTCTAAAATTGGGTCAATACTTAAAACGAACCATGAACCATGTCCTCATTGGGGAAATTGTCGTAAGATTAAATTTTAAACACTCTATCACGGAAACCTGCAATATTTATATAAGGCAGCATTTCCCTAATTATGAATGATGATGATCCACTTATTTCTGTTAGGTAGGTCACCGTCAGGGTTGCCAACCCGGGCACACAGTAAAACTGATCACCGTAAAAAAACTGCAGAAAACTTGAAATAAAAGATTTCTAATTTGCCCCTCCCTAATCCAAAAGCTGGGTACGCCCGTGATAAAGAGTATAAAGTGTATCAGATTTCTTAATTAATTGTCAATCTTCTCAAAATTACGAACTTATTCAGTTTAGTTATAACTACTTTTAATACAGAGCATACACAGGTCTTAGTTTGTTAAGAAAATTTACATCTAAAAGAAGTGTTTTGAATGTAAAGCCGACCGAAAAAATTGGTCCAATATCCTGCTTTACATCATATATGTCCTATTATCTTCAATTACATATAAACAGCATAATGGGACCGTCCCATTGTCCTGCGCATTGTCCCATTTTCTTGCGTTATTTATATATTTTTGTACCATTTTCCTACGTTTCACATGTATATATATATATATATATATATATATATATATATATATACTAATAAAAAAAAGATACAGGGTGTCGAGGAAAATATGTCCCAGAAACTGAACGTGAGAACGTGGAGAATACAGGGTGTGTTCATAATGACAAGTTGTCCTGGCATACGGGAATAAAGTATTTGGATATACTATTGTTGGTCGGTGCTTATTGCATTTTATATATTTGTATCTCTATTGGGAATCTAACAATTTTAGAATAAAGGAAGGGTGAAGACGATCAAAGTTTCTCGTCAACAATTGACGGATGCATTTTTGTAAAAATGAGTTTACTTAAATCAAGCTTTGTACTATTCACATTAATTTTAGAAAATGTATTGTATGTTAAAATACTAAGGGTATGTGTGTTTGTTCCATGGCCGGTGAATGCGCAAACCTCTCCGACTATACGTTGATGCGTCAGGAACGAGTAAACGATTGGCAGCTACCTGTGTATGAAGCTGTTATTCCCAGACGGCACTGAGTGGATTTCAGCGGCATCAACATATGTGAAGATACACTACAACCTCCAACACCATCCTCATCGAACAGCTCCATTGCTACCCATTATGATGATAACCGACAGTTTGATATTCAACAGGAGCTACACAAGTTGCTACTCCTAATGTCCACAATACTATCTGCTACCTCAGTATTGTTACTTAAATTTATTGTGAAATGTATAAGGAGGAAAATGCATAAAAACACATAATTCTAGACAAGTCTCTCTTTCTCTTTATTTACGTAAAATACTATTCATTAACGAATTATAAATTGTAAAAATATTTTCTCTTACGCAGCGTACTGGGTCGTTGCACAAGCAGTGAAAAATGCATGGAGATTCGGAAGATTCCAAGGTAACATATTTCTTGTAATGTTCCAAAGCTAGGATAAATGTCCGTATACCTTTTGTACTCCTCGCCATACTCGCTCTTTGAAAAATCTAGCTCAAATCTTTCCATAGGTTAAAATTTAGGCAAACATTGGAAACGTGAATATTGTCAAATTCCGTTGGATCTTCTTTGATGTTGCTATGGCGGTCGGTTTGGAAGGTTAAGATATCGTAACGGGGAGTCTCTACGGGGGCACATGTTTTCACTGCCCAAATTCCATGAGTAGCACCCGCTTTGAGAGCTGGCAACTCAGGAAGTTCCCACTTACGAAACGGCATATTGATACTGGAATCAGCTTTGATAGCCTGTAGCATATCGAGTTTAACGCCACCATTGGTGAAAATATGACGGTTTTTCATTATCAAATGTAAGTCGAGCCATTGTTATTGCAGTTATTTCAACTCGAGTCGAACGATGATTTCCTCGCCGTGGAAATTCACAACTTCAGAGTCTTGATACAAAATGCGCAAAGCTAGGTTGTGTATTTCGATTCTGTTTAGCGGCAGATAGATGAGATTCTGTGGGGTTTCGTCGATGTCATGATAAAACTTACAGAAATTCAGTTTATTCAAAGATGTTACTTATCCAGTATAATGGGATCGACTGCTAAAAGACAGTTGAGTATAGTTTAGATAATAATATCTATACGTGTTTCATAAGCATAATCTGTTTCACGTCGTCATATTGTATTCTAGGTATATGCAAAAAGTCACCACAAAATTTCGGTTCTGTAAACTCCATTGATGATGATGATGAGGTGTTCTCGAAGAAGTTTCTTTTCAGGTGGTCAAATTGGAAAACGACATCTCCCCATTCCACAGCAGACATTACAATTTTTACTCACTGGGGGCCTTCAATTGTTGTTGTTGTTGTTGTTTTTGCAGGATAACCACCTACTCTTGTGGAGCTGAGTGCACACTGGATCTCACAGCATGGGGAATTCAATAAGGGAAACCTCGAGTGTAATAGTTAATACTTTTCCTTATTGACTGCATTCTCATACATTTGTAGTTGGCGGTGTATTCGGTACTCAAATCACCATCACTATAACCGTTTTCAGACGGTTCGAATTCAACGTTAAAAGTGTCGCTGCTGCTGCTGTTGCTGTTACCCTGAACACTGGGTGAAAAGTTCACACTTCTACTAGAACTAAAGTCGGTAAAATAACCATGATCTGCTTCCATTTTCATTATTGGACAAAAAATCCCGGCCAACAAACATAGGAACAGCGAGTTATTATTACCTATATTTGAAATATTATGTATGGAAATATATATATATATATATATATATATATATATATATATGTTTTAGGTGGTTTCCGGGAATTCATACGCGTAGTTGTTAACTGATCCCTGCCGGGATCGATGGTAAAATGACGACGTTTCCCGGAAACCACCTAAAACATTTAGTGCCCGCGAAAACTTAAAAACAAACAAATATATATATATATACATATATTTCTTGTCATTCAATTACAACAGCCTGCTGAAGCCAGCCGTTTGGACCATTGGTTGAGACGTGGGAGACTGGACGCTAACCGAGCAACAATCCTATAAATATATATACACCAAATACTTTATTCCCGTATCCAGCATATCGACTCCCCGAATTCCCACATTTATTACCCCGAATTCTTACATCTATTATCGTGCATCTATTTGCCTGAATTCCCGAATCTATTTTCCAGTGTCTATTATCCTGAAAGTATTTTCAAACATTTCATAAACAACTTGCCATTATGAACACACTCTGTATTCTTTACGTTTTGTTTCTGGGACACATTTTCTTCGACAGCCTGTATCTTTTATTGTATATATATATATATATATATATATATATATATATATATATATATATATATATCACCGTGATCATCATATGCAGCTAATTTCGACCATTATTTTATAGTGTAGCCTGTCTTACATATTCGTTTCGCAAATCTCTCCATGTTGTTTTGTTGTACGCTTTTTGGGACCAGGTTATGCCTGCTATTTTCTTGATGTCATAGTCCCATCTTACATTGGGGTGTTTCCTTGGTCTTTTAACACCCGTAGGATACCATTGTGTGATTTTTGTTGACCACCTATTATCTTGTCTTCTTGCCAAATGTGCTACACATTGCCACTTCAGAGATTTCGCTCTGTGGATAACATCTATTACTTGGGTTTTGTTCCTTATCCACTCTATTCTCTTCCAATCTCTTCTCGTTATTCCGATCATGCATCTTTCCATAGACCTTTGTGCTACTTGAAGGTTTCTTGTAAGTTTTCAGAATCCAGCTTTCACAACCGTATGTCAGTACTGGTAGAACACACTGATCAAGGACTTTCTTCTTAAGGCGGAACGCCATTCGTGACTTGAAGATTATGGAGTTTCTTCTAAACGTCATCCATGCAAGTTTGATCCTTCTGTTTATTTCTGGTAGTAGCGAACCTGATATGTGTATTAATATTGTTCTACTATTTCCAGAACTGTGTTATCTATTGTGAGGGCTTGTGTGTCTACTAGTTCGTTGTACATTATCTTTGTTTTTCCGATAATTATTTTTAGGCCTATTTCCTTGCTTACTCTGTTAAGTTCATTGATTTGATTTTGTAGTTCTCCTGCGTTATTGGCAATTAGGACAATGTCATCGGCGAATCTCAGATGGTTTAGATATTCTCCATCTAGGTTCAGTCCTTTGTGGTCCCAGTTTAATCGTCGAAAGATACTCTCTAATGCCGCTGTGAATAGCTTCGGTGATATTGAGTCACCTTGTCTGACTCCTCTGTTAGTAGGAAATTCAGGGCTGCCTTCGTATATTCTGATTTTGGCTTTGGCTTCCTTGTATATATTAGCCAACGTTTCTATGTATGGCTTATCTACAGGGCTTATCTACTCAGGGCGTTAATTACCGCCTTCGGATATATAGTGTCGAACGCTTTTTCGAAGTCAATGAAGGCCAAGGCAAGTGGTATTTGATATTCTCTAGTTCGACTGATAACTTTCCTTATAGTGTGTATGTGATCAATTGTGCTGAAGCCACTACGAAATCCTGCTTGCTCTCGGGGTTGAGCGGAATCTAGTGTACTCTGTATTTGGTTTTGTATGATTTTAGTGAATATTTTGTACACTACCGGCAGGATTAATACTATGAGGGCGCTATTCCATTTTTCTGGGATGTGTCTGGTTCTTAGGTAATTCGTATATATTTTGGCTAGGCGTTTCCATGCTTCTCTACCAGCGTATTTTAGTAGTTCAGCAGTTACTGCGTCGTTACCTGCTGTCTTGCTATTTTTCATTTTGTTGACCGCTGATTCCACTTCCTCCACAAGTATTTCAGGTATTTCTTCTTTCGTCAGCTGTATTTCCAGAGATTCGGGGGCTTTGTATAGATCCTTGTAGAATTTCGTGACATGCTCCATTATTTTGGGTCGATCCGTTATTCTGATATTTTCTTCTGTCAATGCGATTACTTGTCTTTTCCCAATTATCAATGCTTTCTTAGCATTTCTATAACTTTTCCGATTTTCAATTGCAGTTTCTACCAATTTTTCGTTGTATTTTTTGATGTCCTCTGCAATTTTCTTTCTTATTGTCTTGCATAGTTCACTGTATTCTATGCGTTGGATGTCTGTTGTCCTTTTGAGTTCTCTTCTTTTCTGAAGCAACGCCTTTGTTTCGGAACTAAGCTTCTAGTGTTCGTTTCGTTGTTGGGTTCCGCCTATTTCTTTAGCACAGGTCAGTATTGTATTCATTAGTTGTGTGTTGTCTTGTTGTTCCCGGAGCTTCTCTTCTATCAGCGTCTGATATTTTTCAGAATTTTCTTTCAGGTTGTTAATGTCTATGTTAGTAGCGGGCGTCTTCCTAGTAAGTTTAGATCTCTCCAGTTTCGTATTAAGGACAATTCTTGCTCTGACAAGTCTGAGATCGCTTCCTGTCCTGAATTTATTTAGCGTGCTTACATCTTTGATGGTATTAATCTTGTTTGTCAGAACAAAGTCAATTTCATTTTTAACTGACGCATTTGGAGCTTCCCAAGTCCATTTTCTTTAGAATTTTTCTTGAAGAAGGAGTTTGATATGTTCTGATAGTGTGCGAACTGTACTAATCTCTCACCTCTTTCGTTTCGTTCACCGAACCCGAAGTTCCCCACTGATCCTTCTCGGTCTTGTTTTTTCCCTATTTTTGCGTTGAAGTCGCCGATAATGTATTTGAAATGGCTGTTGTTGGTATCTAAGGCCTCTTTGATTTCGCTGTATAGTTGTTCGACTTCTTCGTCAGAATGGCTAATTGTTGGGGCGTAAACTTGTATTATTTGAATGGAGTATCTTTTCGAAAGCGACAATGTTAGACTTGCGACTCTGTCTGATGTTCCGGACACGCCTATTATTTTATCGGTCCATCTCTTTTGGATGAGGAATCCAACACCACTAGTTCTTCCAGTTGGTGTTCCTCGGTGGTATAGTAGGTTGCCTGATTCAAGTGTTATTAGCTCTTCGTTTTTCCTCCTAACTTCACTGCCAATGATATCCCATTTGATTTTTACTGCTTCTTGTTCTAATTCTACAATTCTAGCTTGGTTCGAGAGTGTTCGGCAGTTATATGTTGCTAGATGTAGTGTAGTCGAATGTTTGCCTCCCCCAGAATAGTCAGTGGATCTGTTCCACTATACTCTCTAAGAGCTCCTTCCATTTCTGCTTAGATCTTCTCAAGCAGGTCAGCGTTGGTTGGCTGTTCTTGCTATAGTTCTTGAGTCTCGTCCGCTCTTTGTGCCAAAGGTGTTTCAGGCTCTGGATCGATTGTATTTCGACCAAATAGTTCGCGCTCCACTTCGCTCTTTATTGTGTCCAGTTGTTCAGGCGAAATAAGACCATTTCTCAAGATGACACGATATTTATCTGCGACTCTCTGTTCAGTAACTTGAAGCTCTGGGTACTCACGACAGAACTCTTGATAGAGTATTTGGCGATATCCAGTCTTGTCCTGGCCAAGGTTCGTAATTCGCATACTTCTTATTATTAATACTTGGTTTCATGTACCCTGTCTGATAATTCCTTTTACTCATGATTGTTACCAAAAATCCTATTTTCCTCCATTGTATATTCATTTTCATTTCATTTTTACTTCCATCATTTACATATTTTTCTATTAACTTCAACTTTTCATAAAATTTCACTTTTCTATGTTCTGGTATAACCTCTTCATTTTTCATTTGTGTTCCTGCTTTTTCCTGATTACTTTGAATTTTGACTTTTTCCCCAAATTTTGCTCTTTCTTCTTGGTGTGTCCCTATAACTTGTTTGTCTTGCTCGCATTTATTTTCCACTGTTTTGCTATTTTCATACATTTCTCTTTTAAAATCTTATAGATTCCTTTCAATATTTTCTTTTAGACTACTTATCTCTTGTTTTAAACTTGAATCCATTTTTAAACTCAAATCCTGTTTCATGTTTTCCATTTCTTGTCTTAATATTTGATTATCTTGTTTGATATCTGAACAAAATTTATCCATTTTTGAAATTAATTTTTGATTTTCTTGTTTTAAATCTTGTTTTAAATCTGCCATATTAGAATTTAAATTTCCTATTTCTTTCATCATCCTCTTCATCATTTCTATCAATTGTATATTACTATCCGATCCACTTCCTGTTTTTTTTCTGATCTTGATTCTTCTGGTTGTCCTTCTACTACCACATGCTCTGAAATTATTTGAATATTTTGTTCCTCCATTTGCTCTTCAATTCCAATTCCTTCTTGTCTGTCTTCAGTTTCCTGCATATCTTGCACCATTTCTTCAGACATATGTTCTTCTGGATTATCCACTGATTTTGCAGCTCTAGTTTTTACCATTTTAATAAATTACATTCAACACAATTTATTTATTTGTTGTTATATATTAATCAAATTTATTATTATTGTTTTTCTTTATGAATTATATTGTTTCTTTATTTTATATGATTTTTTTTATAAATTTCCCACCAAATCTTTCGAATTTGCAAAAATCACTATTTTTATAATTTCAAATATTCTTACCTTTTTATCTTATCTATATTCAACCAAATTACCACACAGTTTGCTTTATATTTATTTGGAAATTTATTTTATGTCTTTCTTTATTTATTTATTTAAATCTGACAATTATTTTATTTTTTTATATATAGGACCCCCTAATTTTTGAGCTCCTTACGTTGTGTGCCAATTTTATAATTGGTCAAAGTGGAAATACCAATGTGTTAATGAGCCACATTAGTTGGATGCCATTTATAATAGTATAGCCAACTTTTTCTAAGCCCTACGTTTGGTCGACAATTTATAATAGAATGTGCTAACAATTTTTGTTTATTATTAAGTAAATTGTAATTTAGACTTTATAATTTTATTATCTCAGGGTCTTTTTCGCTTGGGTTCAAATCTTCAGATGTTAAATAAATAAATAAATTTTATACTTATCTTGTTTATCTTACAAGAATGTATTTATCCTCAGGTTCACTTACACTTTTTAAAATTTTGAAATTATATTTGCCCTATACTTTTTTTTCTATTTTAAATTACTAATAATCAAATTTCCAAATTTTCAATTAGGTTACAATTTATTTAAAATTTTCCAAAATACAATACTGATACAAGCTTTCTTTCAAAACAAAATAAATTTCCTGTCACTTAAATATTCTTAAATTTCTACCAAATTGTGTTACAACATATTTTGATCATTCAATCACAGATATTTACTATTCTAAAATTGTTAAACCTTTATTACTATCACTGATTGACTAAATTTTTATAATTTGCTTATTAAACAATGTTTCAAAAACTCACTATTGTTGTTTTCCTATTATTTTCTTCTAATTGCTGGCCTTTATTAAAAATTCCAAAATTTTGAATACTTTTACTGGTACAATTTACCACTCAATTGATATTCTTGTGCTGGTTTGCAATTGGTTTTCCAAATACTTTTGATTTTTAAATCTTTTATACCATGAATACCATAATCTTCTTTTTATCGACCATTTATATAAATTACTTTCAATTCTCCTTTTCCAAATAAATTTAAATCAAAATTTTCAGGTTACTTATTTTTCTGACATGGAACATTAAATTTGTTTTATATCATGGGACATTAACTTCGTTGTCATGGAAACTGAATTTATGAGAACGAGAGTTTTCAGAACCTATCTGCTCGACGATTGACGACCAAAGAGAATTTGTCGATGTCAGATTTTCTATTTATGTGATTTAATTTGCCACCTGCTATTTTTACTTCCGCTTCTAATTATTTTATTAATTTCCAACTGTTATCCTTTTAAATCATATCCAAAAAGCTAAATAAACCACAACTTAAATTTCAATACCTTTTTTCTCTCATAAATTTTATCCAAATCATTTAATTCATATTTTCAAAAACATTGAGTTGACATTTGCCACCTGTTGCCACCATTCATTTAACAGGTACTTTAAAAAATGGATTTTATTAAAATTTAGACTTTATATCTTTGAACTATTTACTTTTTCTTATAGTATGCTCTACTTTCCATCTATTAAGATAAATTCCTTTACTGTTCCATCAATTCTGAAGACTTATAATGGTTTTTATAATTTTGACAGTTCGATTTTCTATTTACTACAAAATTTATGTATTTAAAACTTATCTATTTTGATCTAAAATGTGTTATATTCAGTGTTCTCATGGCCTAATATGTGATCTATACATGTTCTACAAACTCCACTGTGATTTTTATAAGTGAATTTAACCTTTTAATTTTTGACCTAATTATGAGTCCCTGCATAGATTTCTTTATGTAAGTATTAAAATTTTATTAAAATCTGCATGATATAATATCTAACTTTATATGCCCCCTTATCCTTTCAACAATTAGCTTTTGAAACATTTTACATTAATTGTATTATTAGGTTACAAATAATTGTCACTTCATTGTTACAATTTTGATTCCTGCAATTTCCTTATTTTATATTTGTATGCATTCTATTTACATTATCCCAATTATTTAACTATTCCATTCTCTGAAGTTTTTATATGATTTCATGTCTGTTTAATGTATATATATATACAGGGTGTCCCAAAAGTCCCGGAACGGCATTTTATCTCGGCGGGAACGCATTTTAGAGAAAAATGTTTCAAAGCTATCGAATTGTGACCTTGAGATTGACCTTGACCTTCAAGGTCATTTCAAGGTCATATTTCTGACCTCGGAAATGGAAAGATCGGAAAATTTTACGTTCAAATATGTCCTTGACCATTTTTAAAACTTGACCTCTGGTGGTCAGTAAGAGTGTCCCAAAAGTCCCAGAACGGCATTTTATCTCGGCGGGAATGCATTTTAGAGAAAAATGTTTCAAACAAAACTTATAGGATTCGTCCCTGACTATCGAATTGTGACCTTGAATTTGACCTTGACCTTGACCTTCAAGGTCATTTGAAGGTCAAGTCGATTTTTTTCAAATAGGACAACATATTTCTGACCTCGGAAATGGAAAGATCGGAAAAATTTGTGTTCAAATATGTCCTTGACCATTTTTAAAACTTGACCTCTGGTGGTCAGTAAAGGTCAAGAACAACTTCGTTGCGTAGCCATACTAAGCATCGCATTGCCGTGGAAAAATCCTAAACCTTAGTTCTTGAAAAAAAAATTAAACCCGTATTTGACGAGCTACGCAACGAAGTTGTTCTTGATCTTGACTTGACCTTTACTGACAACCAGAGGTCATGTTTTAAAAATGGTAAACATTTCCAATCTTTCCATTTCCGAGGTCAGAAATATGTTGTCCCATTTGAAAAAATCGACTTGGCCTTGAAATGACCTTTAAGGTCAACGTCAAATTCAAGGTCACAATTCGCTAGCCAGGGACGAATCCTATAAGTTTCGTTTGAAACATTTTTCTCTAAAATACGTTCCCGCCGAGATAAAATGCCGTTCCGGGACTTTTGGGACACCCTTACTGACCACCAGAGGTCAAGTTTTAAAAATGGTCAAGGACATATTTGAACGTAAATTTTTCCGATCTTCCATTTCCGTGGACAGAAATATGTTGTACCATTAGAAAAAATCGACTTGATCTTGAAATGACCTTGAAGGTCAAGGTCAAGGTCAAATTCAAGGTCACAATTCGATAGCCAGGGACGAATCCTATAAGTTTTGTTTGAAACATTTTTCTCTAAAATGCGTTCCCGCCGAGATAAAATGCTGTTCCTGGACTTTTGGGACACCCTGTATATATATATATATATATATATATATATATATATATATACATATGTGGTTGATGATTTATTCCGGTGTACATCCGTTCGTCTGTATTCGTTTGAAAGATCACTTGACGTTTCGCCAAAATCATATTTGGCTTTCTCAAAAGATTCTAAGTAACTGTTACTTAGTATCTTTTGAGAAAGCTAAATATGGTTTGATACATCCGTTCGTCTGTATTCGTTTGAAAGATCACTTGACGTTTCGCCAAAATCATATTTGGCTTTCTCAAAAGATACTAAGTAACTTAGTAGTAGTAGTAGTAGTAGTAGTAGTAACAAGTACTTAGTATCTTTTGAGAAAGCCAAATATGATTTTGGCGAAACGTCAAGTGATCTTTCAAACGAATACAGACGAACGGATGTACACCGGAATAAATCATCAACCACATATTTCCATCCGTGAAACAGTATACACAAACATATATATATATATATATATATATATATATATATATATATATATATATATATATATATATATATATATACGCCCCGATTTAATGTTTTGAACGTGCATGGAACGACATCCATCGACTCCATACCGTTCTTTGTTTATTACTTATCGCTACGGGTCGTTACGGTGACAGTCTTCCACACACACAATGTTTTGACCTTTTGTCCGCTCGCTAACAGAGGGAACCCATCGCTACCAGCTGTTCTTGTTCAGTCTTCTACACACATGATGTTTTGACCTTTCCTCGCTTGCTAACAGACGGAGCGAACTGGTACGTTTAGCCAGCTGCGAATTTTTGACAAGGTCGTGTCTCCCCTCAACCGTTATCTCTGCGCTTGCCGGTGAGTGGTATTATTACTATGCGTCTTAAACGGGTTTTTATTAACATACAATCAATTGGTGGACAGACTAAATCAGGTCGCATTGTTGGCACATATGCTAAGTGCTTACGTAGGAATCAGACGGCCGGGGTTCGATTCCCCATGACTGCGACGGTTTTTTGTAATATAACTATATAAACTATTTTGTATATCATTGAAATTTGGAGCGGTTGAACAGATCATGTTACTATTGCCCAATGAGAGCTTGTCATGGCTGAGCACGTGTTACATAACCAATGAGAGGGGGTAACTGCTTATCTACTACGTCACAACCTGCCTGTAGTACGTCAGCTGTCAACCCTATTCCGTACCACTGAGCCAACTCAATGGCCGACCTGTCAGCTGTTTATGTTCCGTGCCATGATTCCATGCCATACGTCAACGCCCCATACCAACGTTCCCTGTCATTGTGCTACGCCAACGCACATACCATTGTTCCGTCGTTCTATGTCATGTTCTGTCATCGGAGGTAATTGACCCCCAGGGAATGGCACGTGCGGATAAGCCTGGGCGGTGTCATCTTGGTTCTCAAGTGGGGACGTGACCTTGAGAATTTTCCCAGGCTCAAGTGCCCCAATACCTGCTCACTACTACTAATAAAAATTGTTTACATTTACAGTCACAAATATCTTTCTCAATATCATTTAAGGATTTATTCACTTGTTTATTCAAACTTTTAATTTTTTACTATTTCTAGGTTATTACTCTGTAAAAAATAATTTAGTTTTACAAAATGATGTGGCAAAAGAAAGTTTAGAAATGAAAGCCCTGTATATATCGGTATACATATAGATACAATTGAGATATCCTTTAATAAATTTAATGTGATACAACCATATTTTTTCAATAATATCTTAAAATTATGTTACTTCTGCCTTATACTTTGTTACATAATTGCCGTAAATGCAAATATAAATCACTTTTGGAGATTTAGCACCATAGTTAGCAAAGTGTAGCACAATTTGAATCCCTGAAAGTCAACATATCAAATAATATGAAAATTAACTGTAAGGTAAATAGTTCTTACACTTAAAATAGTTCGGTAATTGATAACAATTAATCCGGCGAAGGAAATTTCCACTCTCTCTGCTGTATTAGGCAAGACGATGGAAAACAATTTTCTGTTCTTAATATTCCAAAAAGGCCAACTGCATGTTTGCAGTTTTTGATGTATATTTTCGAACTAAAAAAATTTGACTAAAATAGTTATTAAGTTAATTTCAGAATTATATACCGCATCAGAAGTCTGTTGGCAGAGCTGACAATACATTAAGGTAATACTAGAGTAACATACAATGATGCAAGGCATTCTATATGTAAGCTCCAAACTTATATTCTGAAAAAATTCTGGATTAATGACTAAGGATATTTACTGAATAACAATTGTAAGATTTTTGTCAAATGTTTAAGGTCTAAATCAGAATTCTCGTCATTGAAACACTGACTGTAGAATACAATGTATTATCTAAACTGAAACGATTGAAAGCTGTTAATCATTTGCTAATCATTAGGATTAACTGAAAAAAAATTGTTCCATTTAACTTTAACATTTCTTTATTCACAACTGGTGTTGTTTCTCAAAAAAGGACACTGAAAATAACATCCAAAATAATTACTCATCTTAATGTTTACAATTTTATTTTGTAATCACAAACAATTCAAATTACTAAATGAATCATGAAAACCGGGTGACAAAACTTCCAGAGTACAGAAAGCGAATTGAAAATAAATTTAATAATTCACCAACTGAAAATATTCTGGTTGAGTTATATTGATTAATAAACGTTTTTCCTTAATTTGTCTTCAATTTTGGATCCCATATGAGTGCCGATACATTAATGTGACAATTATAAAGTTCAACCAAAGGCTAAAATAAAACAACTGAACTGAACTATTTTGCAGTAATGACATAATTTATATTCTGACTTCAGCTGACTTAAAATAAAAACCGTTGAGAAACCATGTGCAAGCAATCACTATTTTCAGACACATAGACACATTTTTTATCTGATTTAAGGTACAATTCAATTTTAGCGTATTCTTATTTCTCTCTCTTTTCCCCTCTCTCTTTCTCCCTCTCTAATTTTTATTCTTTGGCTATATTTTACAAACATATTTAACTTTTTTATTTGTTCTATTATTTGGACCACTTTCTATAAATGTAACTCTATATTGCGTCCACACTATAAGCTTCTGTGTATTGGTCAAATAATTTATTGTTCTATAATTTTCTGAATCACCCTGTACAACTATAATTCAACTCAACTCAATACATTATTTTTCAACGGTCCTGATATATTAAAAACCACTCTGTATAAGTATAAATCCTCTCCACCGTACTGACTCTTTCTATTTTATTATTTATGTACACCAATGATTTTACTCCGCCCCATATATCTAGTATTCCATTTATGCAACTGCTCATATTCCCTATACAACAAAATTCACCTTTTTGAATCACATTTTATGACTATAATTTTACTCTACCATTTATTTCAAATAATTTTTTTCAACCCATGTCTATAATTATACCCCGTTCTACGTCCTATAATTCAAATATCCAAACTGCTTATGTTTTCAGTTAACTAATATTTGATATACCCTGAGTAACAATAATTTTACCCCAGCCTTACTTCAAACACCTTGTATAAGCAACTACTTATGTTCCAAATTATATAACTTTTTTTACTGCAATTCCATTCCATCTATATTTCAACCATCATGTGTATTCAACTGCTTCTGACAATTTTTAAAGCCTTTTTATAACTGTAATTATTCACCGTCCTATAACGCAAATATCTACTCTGTAAAACTATAGCTTTGCTCCACTCTCATTTCAACCATCTTGTATACGCAACTATGTATGTGCCAGCCAAGACAAAATTTTTAGAATCACCCTGTATAACTAAATCAACTTATATTTCAAACATCCTATATATACAACTGCATATATACCACCAAATAAGACATGCACCTAAGCACACACCTGCACCCGTATACCATATAGCCGACATAACAAATTTTTGTTTCGATAAACTAACGCAATATTCTCTGCCATCTCACGAGACTATAAACCCCCTAACTTAACTTCGTCTTTAAAAGAAAGTTACTTCAAACGAATTAAAATGAAAACCACTACAAACACCCTGTACAATATACTTTTATAGCATATCTTGACATTTAAATTAGATATTTATGATGAAATTTGACATTTACTATGATGTTTACATATATTTTACATATATTTTTCAGATTTTCGGAAAAGTTTTGCGTTATAGAAAAATATACAGAATCAAGCTGAGACATATCTTTGTAGAATACAATTCATTATATTCAAATTTCTTGAGCCGTTTTACAGAAAACAGTGAAGATTCATTGAAATTTACTGAAATCTAGTCCCTTATCTACTTTTTTTCTAATGTTTTGGAAAACCGTAAATCTCATGTTATAGAAAATTGTATGGGACCTTTCTGTAATGTTCCTTAATATAATGCAGTTTAAATCATCAAAATTGCCCAAGCCGATTTTGAACAATCGCTTGTCATACATAAAAAATAAAAATGAATTATTTTTATGTGTTTGATAGTTTGCCGCTGTCACTTTGACGACACTCATCGCCAGCACCGCGCAAATCGCGTTTATGTGGGACTAATGTTAAAAGTTTTTGAAGTTAGTTTGGTGGCGTGATTTCACTGGGAATATATTCCTCCCTTTCACATGTTACCAGTGAGCTAGTGTTGTAGATAGTGTATGCGTCTGTACTGTTTAAAAATAATAAGAGAGCTTTTCTGAATGCAGACTTGAAGCGATATGCTATGTCTGCCCTGCTATACAGGATAGCTAATGGTTTCAGGGGATTGCACCCGTGAATTATCACAAATTATTCTTCTGCATCGTCGGAGTTTACATTGGGAAGATTCCCTACAAACTGTTTTTCTCTCTTTCAGTATTCGTTTGAGGCCAGTCCTAGAATATATAATCACTGACAATGAAATCGCAACACCCAGAAAGCCATGTCTAAATTTAACCTTGTTTTGGTAAAACACTATAGTAAGGAATAGATGATTAAAATTTAGTAAAGTTTTGTGAATGTCTTTTCATGTAAACTATTCTTTCATCAATTAATACTGTACTCGTTTTTTGATTTTTTTAAAAGTGTACCAAAAAACAAACTGATTGATGGGATCTAAAATGGAAAATCGATGTTAGTCATGTTAAAATACCTCTCCGAGCATTTTCAGTTACCTTGTCAAAAACTAATCTAACTAATGAATTAAATATTACCCGTTCTATAGCCGCAAATAGCGGTTTTTCAAACAAGTGCAATCAATATTAGTGTCAAATTCTATTTTATGGCCTAGGTCCCATACCATAAAATACAATTTGACAATTCAACTATACTTCACAAAGAACCATATAACACAAAACGAAAAATAAAAGAGTCTGCCTTAATACTTTTGAATGAAGACGATTGTATCGCTTCTACTTCTGTAGAATTAAATCGTATATGGTTACCGACAATTAAGGAAGAAATTATTAATGGTCATCTCCTTTTGAACAACCCAGTATCGGGATAGTTCATAAGGGTTTTCCTAGGTTTTCCCTTATGACGTTAATGGGATCACTGAATCTTATAACAAAGTCGTACCTAATAATGCTACTATTCTAAAGACAACTCTTTCAAGTTCTCCCAACTTGAAAGCTTTTTAACTTAATACATGATCTTTCGCATTTTTTGTGCTACCTGTATATTTAAAAACAACAAATATCTTATGTCAACTTAAATGTCATAAATCAAACTTTCAATTTGCAATTTACATGTTCATTACATATTTTAAAGCCAGTGACAACGAAGTCAGAAACCACTTTGAAACGTTTGGTATTTTCTTTCAATATACAGCTTTTTTAATTCAATTCTAGTGTTATTCTCAAGAAAACTTAAAAATAATCAACAACATGCTACAAATAACATTTAGCAGATAACTGTATTATGTATTATTAAGTAATATTTCATGTTAAATTTTCTACTAATATTTTGTTTAGCAACCTTGTTTACAGAAAATATAATTCTTGTAAATGTTATTTCTTTATTAAATTGATTGATTTGGCAATATCTTATTTTATACAGTATGATTTGATTAAAGTTAGAGTGTGAAAATAAACCTTTCTAAACTTGTCTACTACTGTAACAGGTTACGTAACAGTAATATATGACGCCACAGGGCGACTGTGGGCAATAATTTGTAATAAGGCCTTATGGCAAGTTATAGCTCATATGATATTGACAATACCTACTTCACCATATTAACTTTAAATCCCAATTTTGAAGGATAACTTAATTAAATATTTACTAAAATTATTATGTTACATTTTCACAGTAATTTATTAAACAAATTCTTACAGCAAGCGTTCAAAATTTGCTCCATCTGCTTGCTAACGTAAATGCATTATATTAGTAAATTCTTGCCATATTCGTTTGAATGTGTCTATTGAAACTGACCTGCGTTCTTCCATATTTTTTTTTGTTTTAAAACGTCTATATTGTCGGGTTCCCAAACCGTAGTGGATTTCAAGCTGACTCATGATATATTTCACCCATTTTTTACTACACCATTATAGTGCGCGATAGTATCATCTTCTTGAAATGTAATTTACGAATTGGCGAATTCATCTGGATTATCTTCCAGCATTTCAACAATTAGGGGCTCAACTGTATTTTGTGACATCTCCATATTAACTACACCAGTTAAGTTTGTATTGCGGAAGACAGGTCCATAATTATTTTTATTTTTCTTGGGAATAACACCACAATTGAAGTAAAAAGATGTATATTGAAAGAAAATACCAAACGTTTCAAAGTCGATTCTGACTTCGTTGTCAATAGCTTTAAATTATGTATTGAAAATGTAAATTGCAAATTGGTAGTTTGAATTATGACATTTAAATTGACATAATAAAAAGTTTTGTTGTTTTTTTTTATTCTCTTGCATTTTTTTGAGTCAGTGAACCTAAAATTTCATTACGTGCATATTATGTTTTAAAAAGAAAATTCAACTTGCGTTGTGTAATTTTGAGGTCAGATAACTGTTCATACAGTGAAAAATTTTACAACAAACTTTGTGTAGTCATTGATGAATGTGAGACAAAAGAGATCGACAAAGAGAGTAGACTTCACCAGATGAGAGTAGAACCGGGTTAAGAAACATTAAGTCGTGATACCAACATAGGCAAAGGAAACTATAGGTATAATGTTGTGTGTGTTTACATCTTTGCAGCAGGTATTTTTTTGTCCCAACTTAACCCACTCAGCGACCTTCTATCAGAGGCAGTTTTCTACTAATTATACTAATTATTTATTTTATATATTATTTCTTCCAGTTCTACTCCTAAAATGATACTTGACACCAGTAGAGCAAAAGTTCTTATCTAGTGGAGACAGATTGTTGCCCTGCCATAGAATCTTACTAATAGAACGCAACAACCCTTTTTATTACAAAATCAAAAGTAATCAAATATTTTGTAGTTGTTTGCATGCATCAAACGTACTTAACATTTAAGCAACGCAAAGTAATCTCTAAGTGCAAAATATCCTAGCCAATATGGATACAAATCACTTCGGATGATACAAATATCATCAGATTAAGAAAATCTTGGAACATACTTTAACCATGGATTTCATATTCGTTGAAATCATTAAATAATTCTACGGCTGAAATATATTTTCATGATGCGACACAAGCCTATGATGGAGTAACTGGCAATCAAAATGGATAAACTGGCAAACTAATTCGATTTGCTTGAAAACATCCCATTAAAATACATAAGTTTTGATGAAAATTTTAAAAGTGTATAAATATAATTTTAGACTAATGAACTAGAATAACTTCATGGCTTTAAAGGCTTTCTTTCAAATGTATTTTCTTTCGCGGGCATATTATTTTACATGAACTGTACAATGCTCCCATTTTACATCAAATTAATTTTGCAACTATTTATAAAAAACATAGTAATTATCAAATGTTTGACTCTATTCCTTTATGGCTTAATTTTTTTTATGTATGTACATTCACTTTGAAATTCTCCTTGACTTCCCCTAACTTTGCTAAATGTTTTTCGTCTAGAAATATATATTAGTAGTTTTTTAGGTAGATTTGCATATGCAGTTGTTTTTAATTAGGTGATTGTAATAAAAATTTGACAATAATAAATAATATACAACTATATAAATGTTGATATTCATATTAATTTTTGCAAAGATAAAGGGTATGAATGCATTGTTCTTTGATATAATATATGTACCTACCCAGGCAAATACTTATCTTTTATTCTGTACCGTACCATAATAATTTTTATATTATAATCCTCGGCATTTAACTCTCGTTTTTAACCGACTTCCAGAAAGGAGGAGGTTATCAATTCGTTGCGTTTTTTTTTGTTTGTATGTATGTTACCTGATTTCTTCTCCTGTGGTGAACCGTTTTGAAAGAATATAGTCTTGTTTAATAGACTATATATCAAGATTGGTGAAACTTGAAATTTGGGAAAAGAATTCTATTGGTAAAGTGATGAAATTTGTGAGTGCGATGCGTGCATGGAAATCGAACAATATCCCTAACATATTGGTCGATTTTTCGAATACTCCTTATGGGTTTTTTAGTTTTTTAACGTTTAGTCTATTAAGGAAGATCCCTAGGTGATCTCATATAGTTTTCTGCGACGTGCAACTTGCAGTTTTGCAGAAAATCACGGAAAATTCCAATATTCTTATCAAAAATTTCATCGAAGTGAGGGAACGGACATTTCCTCATAAATATTTTAATTCCAACGTAATAGTGCGGAAATTTTGTGCACTGGGAGTTTTAATTGCAAATTTGAATATTTTCTATTTATATCTCAAGCATATAGGTAGTAAAGCATAGAATTTTCGGCTCCTCAAATCAATGAGTACCAAGCTCGTTTTGTTTGTATACCAGGCAAATATCTATTTTAATGAAAATTTTTCCATTTTGCGAAGACGGTGCTTTTGGTGTCACATTCTTCCGGCCTAATAGAAAATTCAGTGACAACACATGCCAAACTCTAAACTGCTATTTGGTATGTTTTTACACAAGGTGTTTAGTTATAGCAAACAACATCACAAAGTAAAGTGATAGAAGGAGTTGTATTTATATAATGATTGAAATATAGGACTGAGTAGTCCATAGGCAGCCGTATATACAAGATGGTTGGAATATAGGGTGGAGTGGACGTTTGGTGGTATAAAAATGTTGGAAAAAATGTGTAATTAAAATTATATAGGGTGATTAACAAAATGTTATATGATGTGGACGTTAACAAATTGTATGCAGGATGTTTGCAATATATGCTGGAGTTAAATTGTATTTATACAATGTGATTAAAAAATTATTTATTTCATAGCCCATAAGAAGTTGCATAAAGTGTAGAGAGGAATTAATGTTACCCAGGCCGATAATGAAAAATGTTAAAAATGAAATAATTTATGGTGTAGCCCACGAGCAATTATATGTGGTTAAAATATAGACGGATTTGACGCCGTAAATTTAGGATGGATTCTACTCCGTCCTATAACTTACAGAAGACAGCTAACAAATTTATGCTTGTCCGTGGGCAGTTGTATTTACAGAATGGTTGATACATAGGGTGGAGTGGAATTATCTATAGTTATACAGGGTTGTCAAAAAAGTTGAAAAAAGGTTACATGACGTGGTCCATAAGGCATAAATATATTTTGGGCTTATTAAGTCAACGCTTACTAGTACATTTCGTTCGTAAACATTTATCTGTCAATTTAATTGAAAATGTATCATTGTGTAATGTTGGGGCTTTTGATGTTTCCTGATCCTGTCTATTAAGGTTATACATACAAAATAAAGGATGAAAACTACCTGAATTAAAAAAAACTAAAAAGTTGAAAATAAAACATTTTTAAAAAAATATAACCGACTTCCACCTAAAACTAAAAAGTTGAAAATATTATAAGAAAATACAACTCTTGCAAATAAATAACACATTCAATGTTGTTAGGTACCTACCCAGAAAGTAAAAAAAGTAAACATTAAAAGGTGCTCATTCTGTTCAAATTAATCACCTACCAATTTAGTATATTTTTGATGTCGGTAAAATACATAATTGTCGGCCTTGAAATAGCGCTGTATATTCTCATTTCTGTTTACCTTCTTGTGTTCTTATCCAATAAAACTGAGTTCAGCACTCCTTCTACCTTTTTTTTCTTTGTCTCGGCATTTCTTCTCATTGATTTTATGCATAGATAGATGCAGATTCTATTTTTTTCATCTTCTATATTTAAGTGATCAGCTGCCTTTTGTCTTTCAATGAAAATACACTGAGTTTTTCCGAGGAGAACTGCTAAACGCCACTTTATATTCTAGGTCTTATTTATTCTGTGCAATTATTACTGGTCATCCATATAGCGTAGGGTACACAGCTGTTATATACTCTGTGGGTTCAATTAAAATTAATTAAAAACAAATTTTCCACTCGCATTTTCTAGAAACATTTATTTACATCAAATATATACAACAGCTGACTGGAATATCACAATAATAACGCAACATAAGCTCTTCGCCGTCTCACACTAACTGCTGCGATGATGGGCTGCTCCGTTTAAAATCCGCAACGAATCCTCTAGTACAATCCATTATCAATTCTACAGTTGCCGAGCTATTTCGAGATTAACTTTTTTTGTCCTCCCAGCGATCGATGTCGTATTGAAATGAAACCAGGGCCGGCGTAGGTAAATTTCGCAATAGACATCCCCATACCTGAATACATTTTTAGGGTTCCGTATATACAATATACGGATACCCTTATAATATCACTCAGGATTTCTGCCTCTGTCACATCACAGCCATTTTCTCCTAAACTACTGGACGGAAGAGGTTGAAATTTGGTACCAATGTATAGTTTGGTGACCCGATCAGGAGTACATATCGTAAAAGAAAAAAAATTGATTTTAGGGGTACTTTTGGGGGGGCAAACTAAAAAAATCGACCGTTCCCCCCCTGATCTCCGAAACTACTAAGCCTAAAATTTTGAAAAAAATAGGAAATATAGAGCGTTGCCCGAACTTTACAGGAAAATTAAGGAGGAACCATTAATGTTAATTTTGGGGGGCAAATTATAGAATTAAATAAAAATTTAAAAATAAAAAAAATTTCAAAAGCATCATGTAATATATCAAATGAAAGGTCTCATTCTGAGGAACACAAATATATTTTTTTCGTATTAAAAAAATATATTTAAAAAGATATTAACAAAAATATACCAAAATTTACCCATTCCCCCCCTGATCTCCGAAACTACTGAGGCTAAAATTTTGAAAAAATAGGAAATATAGAGCGTTGCCCGAACTTTACAGGAAAATTAAGGAGAAACCATTAATGTTAATTTTGGGGAGCAAATTATAGAATTAAATAAAAATTTAAAAATTAAAAAAATTTCAATCGCATCATGTAATATATCAAATGAAAGGTCTAATTCTGAGGAACACAAATATATTTTTTTGATATTTAAAAAATATATATATTTAAAAAGATATTAACGAAAATATACCAAAATTTATCCACCCCCCCTTATCTCCGAAACTATAAAACGTAAAGTATTGAAAAGAAATAGATTTATAGGTTCTGAACTGGAAAAATAAGGAGAAACCTCTACTTTTAATTTTGGGGGGGGGCTATTACAGAATTAAATGGCAAATATAAAATTAAAATTGTTTCTAACCCTTCATGTTATATATCAAATGAAAGGGCTCATTACGACGAAAACAAATATATTTTTTTCATATTTTTTAAATAAATTAATTAAAAGATATTAACAAAAATATAAAAAATTTACCAATTCCCCCCCCTTATCTCCGAAACCATAAGCCGGAAAATTTTGAAAAAAAAAGTGTGTATAGCCCCTCACCTGAACTTTATTGGAAAATTGAGGAGAAACCCGTAATATTTATTTTGGGGGGCAAATTATAGAATTAAATGGAAAATTAAAATTAAAATTGTTTCTAACCTATCATGTTATATATCAAATGAAAGGGCTCATTATGACGAAAACAAACGTATTTTTTTCATATTTTTAAAATAAATTAATTAAAAGATATTAACAAAAATATAAAAAAAATTACCCATCCCCCCTATCTCCGAAACCATAAGCTGGAAAATTTTGAAAAAACAATGGAGGTATAGCCCCTCACCTGAACTTTACTGGAAAAATAAGAAAAAACCCCTAATTTTTTTTTGGAGGGCAAATTATAGAATTAAATGGAAAATATAAAATTAAAATTGTTTCTAACCCAGCATGATATATATCAAATAAAAGGGCTCATGATGAAGAAAACAAATATATTTTTTCCATATTTATAAAATAAATTATTTAACAGATATTAACAAGAGTATAAAAAATTTTACCCATTCCCCCTTATCTCCGAAACCATAAGCTGAAAAATTTTGAAAAACTGGAAGTATAGCCCCTCACCTGAACTTTACTGGAAAAATAAGAAAAAACCCCTAATATTCATTTTGGGGGGCAAATTATAGAATTAAATGGAAAATAAAAAATTATAATTGTTTCTAACGGGTCATATAATATATCAAATCTCAGGGCTCATTATGACGAATAGGTACAAATATATATATATATATATATATATATATATATATATATATTTTAAATGAATATTTTAAAATATATTTAAAAAAATATTTTAAAAAAATTACCCATTCTCCCCGTTATTTCCCAAACTCTAAGACCTCATTTTTTTGTTTATAGGAAGTTCACATAGTGTTTTGTTTCATGTCATCTGTAAAAATCATTTTCTGGTTAATTTCTATGCGTTAAACGGTGCACATGAACAATCTGTAAATTTTCCGGAATTGAAAATATCTCCTGAAATTAAATTTTCAAATATTGAATGAAGATCACTATATAGAAATTTCTTTTCAGTCAGCATTATTGTAAAATATTCGTAATATTTAATTTATATTTATTTGTCTGGATATTTAATAGTAATGACTCCTCAATATAGACCATAATTATAGCTAAAAAATGCTTTTCAAAATTACTGACTCTATAAATATTACTTACTACCCTGAAAGTATTTGTTATACAATATATAGCAAGCTACATGGGCTGTAAAATTAAATTTTTGGCAAATGTAATGTAATGCACATCTTTATTTTAATAAAATCTAAATATTAATTTCTTTAAAATTTTAATTTTTGTATTTATTTCAAAAATATTAGGTGTTAAATTTATAGGTTCAATTTTTTTTCGATATTTGTTATACAATATTCAGCAAGCTATATGGGCTGTAAAATTAAACTTCTTGCAAATGTAATGAAATGCACATCTTTATTTTGATAATATGTAAATGAACATTTCTTTAAAATGGCAATTGTTTCATTTCTGTCAAAAAATATTCTATTTCAAATTTTCAAGTATCAATATTTAGCAAAGTGCATGGGCTTTCAAACTTTACATTTTGAAAATATAACGAAATGCACCTGTTAAATTTTATAAAGTCTAAATGTGCATTTATACGTTTATAAGACAATTACATATAAAATAATCTATGCCAAATTCTAACATATCGGTCTTTGAATATTTGGCAAGCTACTATATCGGCTGTAAAATTCGACTTTGAAAACGAAACTAAATGGACCTCTTTATTTTCATAAAGTAAAAATTGCCCCTTTTTCAAATTTCACATTCACTTAAAAATATCCTATATTAAATTCTGATATATCTGCCTTCTGAGGTTAGGGAAAATACTTATCTGGACTTAAGATGTCATTTACTTCAACTGAAAATTACCCCAACCTCTTTATTCTAATCTTAATGTGCATTGGTATATAATTATATGTGCATTTTTAAATTAGTTTGTAAACAGTTTTTTCCAATTAAAAAAGTTCTGAAAATGTAGTGGTATACAAAGCTGGGACCTGGTTATATCTTTGTGTCTTTATTAAAAATAATTTGGTGAAGTGAGACTTGGACTCACGTACTAAGGGTTCCGTACCACCTTTAAGATTCGAATATTCCACTTTCAGACAAGCAGCGAATGATTGCATTTTCTTATATTTACACTAACATATTTTAAAGGAAGCGTTTTAAATTTATAAAAAATATACACTTTTGTGTTCCACACGTAGACTTTTTATTGTATCTGCTCCATGATTCGCTAGATTTTCATAAAAATATGACTTTAATTTTCTAATTTACATTAGAGTTTTATTTTACTAATACACTTTCAGGTAACCCTTCTATAATCTACTGTCTGAATTTTAGGCTCTGTAGATTAAAAGATAAAGGGGAAAGTGGGCCAAGTTTTAAATAATACATTATTAAATCTTTTAGACAAATTATTTAAAAATACAAATAAAATATATTTTTCAAACTTCGAGATAGTGAGAATTAAGTCGATGTTTAATATTTTTGTTAATATATATTAAACAAATGATTTAAAAATATGATATATTTGTAATGCACATAATGAGCCTTTTATTTGATATATTACATGATGCGTTTGAAAATTTAATTTTTATTTTCCATTTAATTCTATAATTTTCCCCCAAAATTAATATTGAGGTTTTCTAGAATTTTTTTTATAAATTTCAACTAAGCCCCAGTAGCCCTAATTATTTTCAAAATTTTAGGTATTATGGTTTCGGAAACAATCCGGGAAGTGAGATTATTTTATATATTTTTATTAATATCTTGTAAACAATTTATTTTATAAACATGAAAAATATATATTTGTATTTCTCATAATGAACCCTTTCTTTGATGTATTGCATGATACTTTAAAAAATATATTTTTTTATTTTCCGTTTAATTCCATAATTTAGCCCCCAGAATTAATATTAAGGATTTATTTGTATTTTTCCTGTAAACAAAAAATGTTAGTTCTTATAGTTTGGGGAGTAAAGGGGGAATAAGTTGATACCTAATTTCAACCTCTTTCGTCCAGTAGTTTAGGAGAAAATTGCTGTGATGTGACAGAGACAGAAATCCGGGGTGATATTATAAGGGTATCCGTATATTGTATATAGGGAACCCTAATTATAATCCTCACTATTTAGAAAATTTTAAATTGTATTATTAAAAAAAAAGTAAATGTATAGCAAAGGATATTTTCACCCAAAGAACATGCTAAAATATTATAGAATAATACATTTTAAAAAAAATGTAACCGACCGAAAGTATTACTAAAAAGTTGAAAATAATTGTAACTAAATATAACTCTAGACAGTAAATAACATATTCAATGTTATTAGGTACCTACACACAAAGTAAAAAATTTAAACATTAAAAGTTCCTCATTCTGCACAAATTAATTACCTACCTATCTAGTATATTTTTTATTTACGTTAAACCAGTAAACAACATATTTAAGTTGCAGCAAATTATAAAACATTAAAATACATTTCACTGATTTAATTTCGGGTAGCAATTCTGCCAATTAATTTGAAAATTGATTATTTTTGTATTTATTGTGACACTTCTAGTACCTATATTATATACTTCTAAAAATACATCAGTCCTCATCACTAAACAAACTGTAGTCCAATATCTTTGTTAATTAAAAATATTATTTATGAAAAAATAAGTTCCAACAAGAATTAGTAATAAATTGGAACAATTTTGTTTATTCTGCCTTAAATTAAAAATAATTTACAGAAGGAATTTTGGATACTTCCACTTATCTCCAACTGCTAAATTCAAATTCAAACGAAAGCTGAACTAAACCGGCTTCGATAGACTTCGGACAGCCGAGTGGGTTAGAAATCAGGTCGAAGCGCATAATTCTTATAGCTTTTACTTATATATACTCTAAGGTATGATCGAACTAAAAATCCTTCATTCAGAGCAAGAACCATTTTTTATCGATTCAGCATCGATTCAGAACCAATAACTGCTTACCGCGAACACCGAACTCAAGACTACTGTAACCCAGATCACCAAATTTTATAACAGTAGATTTGGTTCACAATACAATTCTAGGTTGCTATTGTTACCGGGTGTTATCGTCTATAGGACGTTGTTTCATTTGGGATTCGTTCACTTAGTTCTATATCGGTTCATTTTCAGTAATTTTGTTCCGCGAACGACGTTTTCAGAAAATTACGGTAATATTACCGTTGAACCGATTCAGAACTGTTTCCGCGAAAACCCCTATTACCTCATTTTTACAGGCAATTATTTCAAATACTTTATTTTTCCACAAGAGCAATAAAACGCAGTTTAATATTTAAAAAACGCATTTCGTATTATATTATTATTGTGTAAAAATAAATGCTATATCTTGTAATCTAACTTTAACCATATAATATAAAAAATATATATTTAAAGAACATATTTTTAGACCTGAGAATAATTTAAAATGGCAAGACAAAGTCTACATAGTGATCATAGATGTCAAATTATACATAAATTATACATTAAACAAGCATTTTTCAAAAAAATTCTGAATATTAAAAATTTGGTTAGTTTTACCTTACGAGAAACACATGTGGTTTTATGATAATTTAATTCAGCATTTTTTGTCGGACAGATTATTAAACTAATTTTTTGTCAGACATTTGCAGGATTCCCCCTACATAGCGTGACAAATATTTTTTTGATATATTTACCGTGAAAAATTTCGATACCAATAAGAAGAAAAAGTGCATGTATAGAATAGTAACATAGCGACAGGGCGTACGTTCGAAACCGCGATGATGCCTAAAATGTTCACAGAGGAATAGCAAAGCTAGACTCGATATTGGATCTTAATTATACATATTTATAAACAAATACTCGTTTCTGATCTTGACATAAATGTTATGATTGATGCAATGCGATACTTTACAAATACAGTTTTAAAAGTAAAACGAAACTATTGAAAATACTTACCTCATAAAAGCAATACAACGCAGATACATAACTTAGTGCTCCTAGTGGGCAATATGTTAATATAAAAATATATGCTTTTCTTTGAACAGAATTTGTGAACCTGCAAATTTCATTATGTTTATATGAGATTTTTTGTAGTTGGTAACATTTTTACATAAAAGTCTTTCATGGCATAATACATGTTACGTAATAAGTATCGGCTATCGCCGAGTGTGGGAACAATGCTCAATAGGATGAAAAAAACATCACATCTCAAAAGTGTCTTGACAAAAGCTCTCTATCTACACAAATATGTTAATGGAAACTAGACATCACACTATTTCGGCAATTAGAAATAATGTGTTCTAGAAAACGTAACAACTACAGCGATAATAATGAGTCCTATCCCTATCCCAGTATAATGCCAATCGATCAATTCTATAAAATACAGCTTTCGATAATAGTTTCCCATAATTTCCAAGTCAGCTGAATTAATAAGAAAGAAACTGCAAGTCCAACCAACTATTTACTACGGAAGAACTACCAAATATAATGAAGAATCTCCATAACTGGTAAGCACCATTCCAGTTGGTGTGTACAACTACTGTATAAAGAAGATGTAAGCCACCAACAAACCATAACAGCCCTCATAAATGATGTTTATTAATCCACACGCCTAGTTTCCGTAAGCATTGTGCTATATTTCTTTTACCAATGGACAAGTTATGTAAATATGACCCAACAAAATACCACCAAGGACTTGCCTTCCAACTTATACAAACTTAGAAACCCGTGAATTGATCATCATCTTTTCAAACACTGTGAGCTGAAGAAACACAATTACTGAATAGCAAAATTGATTATGTTTTCTGCAATCAAGGCCATGACAAACGTCGAAATCTCTATATGGCATATGTGAACTACAAATCGGTGATTCTCAGATAACTGATTATTCATGTCTAGTACTTTATTTATTATTTAGCTTGATTTTCTTGTGATCAGAAAATTATAAACATGATAAATTTGATAGTATTTTACCATCGACATTGATTATTAAAGCATAAGTATTCATGGATCATGAATAACTTACAGAAATATACCCAAAATATCAGTACCGTGGTATGCCTGATTTTCGTTTTTCAAACTAAATGTAAACATTTCTATAGAGGCGTCTTATAATTTAAAGTTTAGCTTTTATAACTAAACTGTATTGCATAATTCATCAAATTATGCTGCAATTATACCCCATTATTTATCGGTAGAAAGGAATTATAGATTTAACTAATTTTATACTTTGTTTATTCTAAGACTATTATAACAATTGTTATTTTAATTCTACTGTTAATAAATTTTAAAGACTTAAAATCAAGAAAGAAAATACTGTAAATGTCTGTTTATGATTATCAAAGTCCTGTAATTTATCATTGGTTTAATTATTTTATGAATTTAAGGAGATTTATTAGGCGAGTATTTTGAATCTTTCATTTGATGAAACTTCAAATTTTTGTTCTAGTTTATTTTCTATTGAAGTTGTAGTAGCACTAAGTTAGAGGATTAATTTTGAGCATAATAAAAGACTAATAGCACCCAAAACCCAAGTTTTAAAGCATTTTTGATTTTAAAAAATGTTGATTTGTAAAAATCACAGGTATCTAAGAATCCACCCAACTAGGTCTTGGATTCAGTTTCACATGATTGGCTCATTCAGGTACTGAAACTCCATAATGTAAATGGCTATTGTTAGCTTTTTACACCATAAGTTGTCCATCTGGCAAACCAAAATCTTTCTGAAAGAAGTCAACTGTGCGATACACACGGACCCTGTTCCAATCAGAAATGGTATTATTCTATTGAGACTCTCTAAGCCCGCTGCGGTTTTGTCTAGCCATAAAACCTCTCTCCCAAACCGAAGTCGAACTATGGTTTCAGTCTCAGACACAACAACATACAAACATCAAAAACTAACCATTTAACTTAAAGTTAATGGCAGTCACGAAACAACAGCTGCATGATAGGCTTAAAGGTAGTAGAAGAGGTCTCTACTGACTTGCAAATGAAAAATGAAATTAATATTAATAATAATATTAATTTCAATATTAATAATATTAATATAGTGAATGGCAAAACATAGCAGAGGCCCTACAAATGAGAAATGGCACTTCCATTGAGTCCATGGCGGTCGGTCGTAATTATAAATACCTTGGAATAAAGCAGGCTGAACGAACTGATCGTTTCACCATGAAAAATGACCTAACAACAGGGTTTTACAGAAGGGCCTGTTGAAGACAAAACAGTAAAAATCTGCTATTAACACCTAAACGTGTTCAGTGCACAGTTACCCTTTCGATTGTAAATTGATGCAAAACTGACATCGTTAAAGACCATTCTGTCAAAAACACAAATGCAGTTATGGTTGCCAAACACAGAAAGAATTTAGCATATCACATACTTTGCCAGGCATTTGCTTCAACTTAAAACAAAAAACAGTGTCGTAATTACTGCTCCAGGAATTAGAACTGAATCTTTGACTATCACAGTCGGTAAGAAAACTCTACTATCTATTCTTTCAAGTTAATCATTTTGATAATAATATTGCGAATATGAAATAAAACGATAGTATAGAAAAAAAGCATGAACCACGGTAGCTCCTAAAATTCGATTGATGAAAAAAAAAAGTAAGGGGAAGTGATTCCGAAGTCGAATACCATCTAGACCACTAGACCAGAGACGACCGGAATAATCTTCGAATGAATGAATTGTATATAAGATGCGGGTACTTGGAGGCAAGGCAGTTTGGTTTGAAAACAGCGTGTAGTATACCAGCTAGTATTAGTCATTGTGTTTTTCAAATAAGTTTGTTTTGATAAAAATAAAGACATTTACAGTGAGTGTGAATATTTGTGAAAATGAACCCACAGAATCTATGCAATATACACAAACCCCAATCTGTCTTAGAAACTAACAACTACAAGCCGTTTTGGGATTGGGAGCGAACGATGCTAGCTGCTCGAACTGTTACTCATAATACACCAGACATAGATTTAGTAGGTAAAGAAAAAAAAACTAATTGAAATGGCAATCCGTAACAACAATAAATAGATACTAAGTAGGGAAAAATAACCAAATACAGGGACTTGAAATTTGAGATAAACGGACTATGAGAAATAGACAACACACGAATATACCAGTTGTTATGTCAATAACAAGAATAGCCCGAAAATATCTATTAAACGATTTAAAATACCTCCATATAGACGAACATCCTTATTAATTGATGCAACAAGCCGTCCTGTTAGGAAGAAGTTAGAAAATTCATGAAAAACCTCAGTCACGATGCCAACAATGGGTCTGATAACACCTAGCAAAGGGTCTCACAGAGCTAACTCCTTTTGATGTCTAGTATATCAGGGGTTTAGTGAGTTTTTCCCTAAAGGTACGCTATCTATACTTTTGACGAAGTGTGCATGCTGTACAGTAAATGGTCAAGTCATTTGGATAAATTGAAGTTATCTTCTAATGTGCATATATTAAAATAGTCTGTTAAATATTTTTGTTTTTAAACTTACCTCCTTAAGAATAAATGAAATTTCACAATTCTGATGAAATGATTTCTTATATTGTTCTGTTCATTCTCCATATCCACAATCTTCAAACTTGTATAGTTTTTACACAAATTGTGATCAATATAATCTACGAGTATGTAGTGTGATATACATGCAGAACATAATAGATAAATAATGACAAGGACTGTCAACATTTGAGTATATACCATTACTGGAAGTATAAGTGAAATAACTATATATGTTATAGGTTTAAAGTAATTTGGTCGTTCATGAAACTGGTACAATGCCATTTTGTCAGAAACTATAAAGAGAGGATGAAACTGAAATGTAGCAACGCTTGAAATAAGTGTGAAGAGGATCATAAAGAGACAGTATGCTATTTTAAAGTTTTTGCAATATTGTCTAGATCTAATTAGAAATTCTTCCATATTAATCATTTCTTCTACCATGTTATCCCTTATTGCAGCATTTTCTGAGAAAAAGTTGATTACATACAACACAATTCCGGGTAATGCCTAAAACAGTAAACGGAAAGAGTTAGTTGCAAAAATGATTCTCATTTATAATATATACACTTTGTCTCACATACGAAGGAATAACATTGCTATCAAAAAAACGGTAAGCAATACAAACAGAATTAAATGAAGAAATGTTTCGTATTTTAGAGCCCATTCGACTACTTAAAGCAAAAATACAGCATCTCTTGCCGGTCTCAAGTCATACGAGGAAACGAAAAATGTAATTTTTTCTTTTTGCCTCCACTACTTTCATTTAAAAGTTTTTAAACACATACTTTTACACGGTGCGGCATCATCAGATCTTCACTGCTACGTTTCGTTTCTTTTGAACCATCATCAACTATTTTTTTAAATACAGACCTATACTTTTTTGTTAAAATATCGTTAAAGCAATGAAGGCCAATACATTGGTTTATCATAATTTATGTTTTATACGAAGTTTTGGGAGAAAAAATAATCTTCTCTGTAAAAAAATATCAAAAATATTTCAGCTTTTGTTTGTTGTAAAGTAAGTAAAACTTGGTGTAGTCTGAAAAATAAAAGCTTCTCTATGATGATTTCTACAATGTAAATTATAGTTAGTACGTATGCTAATGAAAGTTATGACGGCATCAAAGTTGTAGACTAGTTTTGTTGCTAAGCTAATTGCAAAAAAAACATTGACCATTGAAACCAGGTGACCTCTTTAAGTGGCGAATTTATGCAAGTCTCGTTTCTATTTCTTAAATTTTACAAATTGTTTCTTTAGATGCCATTTTGTAGGCTTGTGCTATAGTAAATTTAATTCAGACGCACGCAGTCACTAAACTCTTTCCCACTGTAAATTAAAATAAAATTATGCCTATTTTTGTTGTAAATTAATTGTTTAATTTAGCAAGTAAAGAGATATTTCACGGTGCTCTTAAATTGATTTAAATAAAAAGTTCATGTACCTCCGCTTTTATCATCATTTAGAGACTTTTCACAAACAAAAGTTGTACCTACCACGCTTTTTTTTAACTGCATAAAATGTTTTTTTATTTGAATATATTTTTTGAGCACGTTATTAGTCCTAAAAATAATAATAATGACTACCATTAGTAACATAATGTAATAAAATAGTAGTTTAAATAACTCCATTTTATTATTTCTTTAAGCAATATTCATTTATTATAAACACAATTCAAGAAATGTAATAATCTAATAATTGTGAGGCAAACGCAATATATAGTAAACGTTCCTTGTAATCTCAATACGCAGCTTCCATTGTCCATTCAGAAAGCTATCCAACCTTATTAATTTATTTTGCAATGATATAAAAATTATAGCAATTTCCTGCAAAATGCAGGATGGTGATGATGATGATGGTGAATTAAAGTTTAGTTGCGGTGTTTATGGCTTTTGTCGGTAATTCGGGTAATTGGATTATTTAGGTTTATTGCTGGTTGACCATCAGTTAACCCAACCTAATAAACAAGATAAATACCTGAGAGATTAAGTACTAATGAGGGCTCACGGGGCAGGTATAAATTGAGCTCAAGAACCAGAAATTCTTCAGTTACTTAGAATCTTTTGAGAGAGCCAAATATGATTTTGGCGAAACGTCAAGTGATTTTTCAAACGAATACAGACGAACGGATGTACACCATAATAAATCATCAACCACATATTGCCATCCGTGAAACAGTATGCACAAACATATATATATATATATATATATATATATATATATATATATGCTTATGGGTTACTCCGAAAGAGACTGTTGTTCTATGCATCCCACGGACTAGGTGAAACGGCTTAAACAAAGTGAATAATTTAAATTCTATTTTATTAAGATAAATTCAGAAGTGATTCACTACATTATGCTATAACGAAAAATACATAATGTTTTTGAGAAAATCGGAAAATACAAGTAAAAAACCATAAACGTCAAGGAAATGTCATATGAACTTTCTAAATTTCTAACTAAAATTGTTAAGTTACATCAAAAATAAGTTCAAGGATTGCACAAGTTGTACGCAATAGATTAGAGTTAGATTTATTTGAAATCATTGATTTTTTCTAAGAAAATTATTTCAATAGTCATCATCTTTTTAAATAGTCCTAAGAACAAATTATCCAAACTACTTGATGAAGAAGTACAGTATGAATAAGAAAGATTATATAAAGTACTAGACGATAATCCACAAATAGAGTTAATAATTTTTAACTCTAAGGAAATATATCCGAGTTGATCATCGGTTTGTCACTACAAAAGGAAAATATTTATATAATTTCCTTGAATATTTGGAATATTTCAACTCTTGAATTATATCGCCTGGTTGTTAAAGAGCACATTTGTAGAAAGTCATGACGTCGATACTAAAATTAAAATCAAATTCAAACACAAAATTATACTATTCCATATAAAAGAAATATGGAATAGTATAATTTTGAGTCAGATTTAAAAAATATTACCACCACCAGAACAACAATAGCAATAATTTGTAAAAATGGACTCATTAATTTTGTAACAGGTAATCGCAATTTAAGTAGCAATATAAGTTTGCTGTTTAGAAAGAAAAAGACTATAACAAATTATTTTCTCCTTTTGATGTTAAAAACACTTTCCGTTATTTGTATAGCTCCAAATATGCAATGAAATTATATAAATATTTCTAATTTGTTGTCAACGAATACCTCAGAAATAATTCCTTAAATATAAAAATTATTTCTGAAGAGTCACTGGAAGCTGTTCATAAGTCTTTTCATAATTACGTAAATCCACGCTGGCTGATTAGGTCCATACCCAGTATAAAATCGTCCTCAATATTCGCTACCAGGACCCTATGCCGGATCATGTTGTCCCCTTATTTGTAGCACGACATCTGCCTCACCCTGTATTGACATGGACTCGCCGGTGACTGTTTTGAGCTGGATGTTATTGGTAACTGGCCGAATTTCTGATGCTCTCAAGACCCTGGGTTTGACAATGGACACAGCGGGGCCGGTGTCGATGGAGATGGTAATTGCTCGGCCGTTGATGGTGCCCCTGATGACTAGGCTGTTGCTATCTCGGCTAAATCCCTGGATGGATAACGTTTTGGGGGCTGGTGGAGGGTTAGTCAGCATTCGCCCCCTTATGCTGATTGGCTGACGGTCCCTGGACATGTGGCTGTTCTATGTAGCCTGACTCTGCAGTCGCGTTAAAAGTGCCCTGTCTGTCCACAGCGGTAACATGGTTCTTTGTGATCGTTCTAGAAGTTTATGGATTCCGGACAATACTGTCTGGAGGGATGGTTCTGGTTCGTCCTAGCTGAAGGAAACTGCTCGCACTCTTGGTTTGGACATGTTCATAACGGCCTCTACTTCTAACGCCCGAAGTAAAGATTCATTACTATTTTTGACGCCACTTAGTTTTAGAATTCGTTGTACTTCTACCTCTCTGATACCGTTTATGATACTCTGTGTGGCTAACCGTCTAATTTCTGCTTCGAATTCTTGAAGGCTTTCACCGGATTTTTGCGTTTTCCCACTGAGTTGGACTTGGTGTACATGGCTCAAGGATTGATTGTAGTATCTCTTGTCCAAAATGGCGATGATCTTGTCGAAATTGCCTTGTTCATCGACTGGAATGCTTTGGAGGAGTTCTAGGGCCGGACTTCTTAACGAAATTACCAGAGAAGTAGATTTTTCATGATTATCCCATCCATAAGCTGTAGCCACGGCCTCAAATTGCCGTTTATACATGGGCCAAGATGAACTGCCGTCGAATGTGAATGGTTTACTAAAGGAACCTTTGCTACTCACGGTGTGCTGGTATTTTCCTCGCTGTAAGTCCTGTTGCATTTTTTTAATTTCTGTTTCTACCTTGTTTTGGATGGCACTGATTTTATCTTGTACTTCACACACTTCACTTTGTACCGTGTTTTTAATGGAACTGATTTCAATTTTCACCTGGCTCTGTATGGAATCGAGGTCATTTACTTTGGTTTCAAGACTGTCCACGGTATTTTTTATGGTCTTAATGTCATCATTTATTTCTTTTATGTCTGACTCAACTATTTGCATTCTGTCATTAACTGTTTCATTAACTTGTGCTACTATTTGCATTACTTGTCAAATTGCAGTTGTCTTTTCTCTTCAGTTTCGTGTCGTTTTGATTCAATTTGATCTTGTTTCTCTTCAAATACTTTAAAATCATTTTGTCGTTTTTCTGCTAGTATTTTGAATTCATTTTGATTTTCTACAAATTTTGAGAATAATCCTTCCATTAAATTTTGTTGTTTTTCTTCCATGGCAGTGACAAGATTTTCTAATTCTATTTTACGTTTTTCGTCATAAGATTTTACTAACCTTTGTTGAATTTCCTCTTGGTGTTGATTATCTTGTTTTTTCACGTTTTTCCAGAATCTGGACTATTTTGTCGTCTAGTCCCTCCGAACCTGGTTGACTATTTTTTTGGTAGTTTCGTCCATTTTTTCCATGCTACAGGTTTTCATAAATCAAATTACGATTTTAACTGCATTAATCCTGTACTTCTGATCTCCAAATTATTATAAATTTCGTTGGTTCAATTAAAATTATAAAACTAATATTCACTTTCACTTTTCCAGAACTTTTATTTACATCAAATTATACAGAACAGCTGATTCAAATCACAATAATAATTCTACATTAAGCTCTTCGCTGTACTAACTAACTTGCGATCGTGGGCTGCTTCCTTTTAAAACCAGCATCGAAAATTCTCGTAAAATCAATTATCAATTCTACAGCTGCCAAGCCATTTCGAGAACACTTTTTTATCCTGAACGCGATCGGTGTTGTGCTGGAATAAAACCAGGGCCGGCTTAAGGAAATTTCGTTACAATATATAGATATGTTATGTAAGTTTATGCTATGAACTTAGAACGAACTTATGTCGCAACGACAATTCAACATTTCCAGCTGACTCAGCGTTAAATGTAGTGATTACGGCACTGCCAACATCCGTGGGAATTGCTCTAATGTTGTATTCATTATTACTCTGTCTGGAGTTAGTTTATATTGTTATTTTTCATTTTATAATTTAAATGTTATATTTTTTGCACAAGTTAAATAATTTTTTTTTAATTCAATTTTAAAAAATGTGGTATAAAAAATTGGCGCAGTCAGTAGGATCCGTCAAGGTTACTAGAACACGAGCTTTATTCTAACTAGTAGCGGCGGATTCTATCCCTCAACGGAGCGAAGAACCTGGGAGAAGTCCCAACTGCGATAACTCGGATCTTCCAATGTTCCTGTTGATGTGAGTCGTAGTGAATCGTCTAACGTTTAAGGTTTTAAGAATTAATTTGATTGATATATTTGATAATTTGATTTTTATTTAATTATTTTATTTATTTGATAATCTTGATATACTATTTGAATTGATTTATTATTCGATTATTTGTATTGAAATATTTATTTGATACCTTTTGATTTACTCTTACATTTTATTTAATTATTTACCGTTCTATTATCGAAAATATCGTTTATTCCCTATTTACATTCGCTTACTAATTTTATTGAAAGCCATTTTGTATACCATCATTTATTTATATTCTTTTATTTTTCCAACTTGTGTACACTTTTAATTCTAACACATCGACATGGCACAAGCAACAAAGAATGTAGTTTCCGTTGAAACCTCAAAGTACCGGTTATCGAAAATATTTTTAATCACTCCCGAATTTGAGGGAGACCAAATCTCCTTGGCCACCTTCATACATGCTTGTAATTGTGCTTACAACATGTCGACCGCCGATCAAAAATATCTATTGGTGATCCACATTAAAAATAAGTTAAAGGGCTAAGCGGCGCAGTTAGTCAATTTGAGAAACCCCGCTTCGTACCTTGAGAGTAAGCAATTGCTAACACTACATTTCGGAGACTTTCGGGATCTGTCTTCTTTGATCCACGATCTCCAACGCCTTAAACAATTTTCTAATGAGTCCCCTCTGACCTTTTATAATGGGCTTCAGGTTTTGAGTACGTAAATGCACTATTGTATTCAATAATCACCAAATCTAAGCAATGAGCAGAAAGATGCTCAGACTTCACTTGTGGATACCATGGTTCTAAACACGCTTCTTACGGGATTAGAAACACGTCTAGACCAAATAATTCGTGCCAGCAATCCCAAAGACCTTCCTGGGGGCACACTCTCGAATCAGACGAGAACTTCAGTTGTTATACTTTGAAGAACAAAAAATTCAAAAATCTGCCCCTTCTAAACCCACATTTCAGGTCTGAAAACCATCACCACCACCGAAATGTTTAAATTGTAGACGATTAGGCCACATTGCAGTAGATTGTCCGTTGCTACAACAAAACAATCCTCAATCCTACAACCAAAATTAGACCAAATTTTATAGGGCCAAATCAATCTTCGATTCAAATCCACCCCCAAATACTAACAATCAAGGTATACCCTTTCGACCGACGAATTTTCAAAAAACCCCGTTTAAGTCGAACCCATTTCGACCGACTGTAATACAGACCAATCCACACCATCGTCCAGAAAGGACACATCATTTCAACCATGAACAAAATATTGACCACTCACAATATTATGAAAATGATTACGGTTATTATACAGATAATAACCAACATTATGGTGAGAACATCAGCCAGAAGTATGTAAGCCCCGACTTTGAACAAATATTAGACGACTCCAGCATTGAACCTTTCAATGCCGACGAATACCAGGATTTTCTAGCTCTCCCAAGCATGGATCTGCCCCCCGATTCAAAAACTACCATTTCCGAAGTCCAAACCCAAATCCAGAATTTGAATCTGGAAGATTTCAAACCAAATACGAATTTGCCGAAGGTATCACTAATGAGAAAATGCAATCCACCCTCATTCCCTTCGCCCTTGGTAATCCCCATAAGGTTTTGTCTACGATTTAGATATTGAGTTTGATGGAATTTTAGATCTAGATTTTCTTGAGCATTATGAATGTATAGTTGACCAAAAATTCAAACAGTTAGTTACTAACTTTAAAACTATCCCGCTACATAAAGTAGTACCCGATCACGATCAGTCTAATATACGACCAACAGACACACCCAATACTAACAAACAAATAACAATCAAAATACTATTCCAACAAGAACCGAACAAATTTTCAAACTCAAATGCGATATTTTTAATACTGACGCAATTTTACCGACACGAGTAATTGACAGAGTACGACTTCCCAACGCAGTTGTACGCGTTAATTTAAAGTGAGAATTTCTGACCTCAATAATAAACGCGAACGGGATGCCGATCTTCACTTAGAACCCCTTGACCATACACACCATCTCCTAAATTTAAATACACAAGACTACACAGACTCTTTAAACTTAGACTGAAACTTAACTATTAGGTAACAAATTCGGACAGAACCTAACCTCTATTTAGAATTCGAAGATATTTTCTATCTTGATGGCTAGGTTTTTGCACTTTTCCAACGCAGTAAAACATTCTATTGACACCAATAATGCCAAGCCCGTTTTCACAAAATCGTACATATATCCTCAAGTCCATAAGGAGAAATTGAAAACCCAACTTTCCAAAATGCTTGATCAAGGCATTATCAGGCACTCTTCTTCTCCTTGGCCCTCCGCTGTATGGGTCGTCCCTAAGAAACTCGATGCTTCTGGTAAGCAAAAGTGGCGAGTTGTTATCGACTATAGGAAGTTAAACGTACTCACTGTAGACGATAAATATCCTCTACCCAACATTTCTGATCTCGACCAACTTGGAAATTGTCAATACTTTTCGACACTGGATCTCGCTTACGAGTTCCACCAGTTGGAAATCCTTGAGAAAGGCATTCCCAAGACCGGTTTCTCTGTTGACAATCGCCATTATGAATTCGTTCGTATGCCATTTGGTTTGAAAAATGCACCTGCTACCTTTCAGAGGGTCATGGACAACATTCTTTTGGGTATCCAAAATAAATGTTGCCTCGTGTACATGTATGACATAGTCTATTCACCAAACATCCATGAGCATATGTCCCTTTTAACAGAAGTCTTTAAACGCCTTTGACAGTCAAACTTAAAAATTCAACCTGACAAATGTGCGTTTCTTTGTAAGTAAGATAGCCAGGTGGCGCCTCAAGCTAAAGGAGTATAACTACAAAATCGAATACAAGCCCGGCAAGGTAAACTTGAACGCAGATGCCCTTTCCCGAATTAAAATCAACCACTTTAAACAATGCACTGACTTTATTTCCAAAATCAACATTTTTGCAAATAACGAAACCGACCCAGAACAACCAGACTCCGATAAGAATCAAGAACCCGACGATCATGACTAACGAATGACAACAGAATTTAATCGATTTGTTCAACTATATAAAACCGAGTCGATAATCGATTATTCAAAAATAGAATTTTCTAACGCCCAATGAGCAACCAACAACATGAGCAAAGACATTTTCGAAGAAGACTCTACGTTCACTACTGACACTCTAAACGTTCTAGCCAGTAAAACTGTAAGGCATAAACAATATTTAATTGTCCCTTTACCCTTTGATTCTGGAACATTCTCACATGTTTTCAACCCCCTCTATAACAACCAAGACCAGTTCGACGAATCCGAAACGTTCTGTATTGAAAACAACGTAGAACTACCGATTCTTGAAACACTATCCTTTAAACTTGCAAAGACGTAAAACTAAAAATTTGTCAAAATATTGTAACAACTCCTTCTCAAGACGAAATTCCCGTTATACTGCAACAGTACCACTGCGGCAAAAATAACCTTCATCGTGAAATTAACGAGACCATCCGACCATTAAAGAAAAGTATAATTGGACTAGACTAATCAAAAATGTAGAGCAATTTATTAAGTCCTAGAAACTACGAACTGACTATTAGGGATGAACTCACCAAATGTACTCAAGTTTACCTTATTGGTGACAAAACAGCTAAAACTGTACTGAACACCCTCCCAATATTCTTTCAACATTACAGTACACCTCTTCGCATCCATTGCGACTATGGACGTGCATTTGATAACACTCTCATAAAGCACCTGTGCGAATTATATGACATAAAACTATTCTTTTCAAGTGTCCACCATACTGAATCAAATGGTTCTATCGAAAGGTTTCAAGTGACTTTAGCGGAAATGATAAGGGCAAATACAGCTAAACATCCGGACGAACATCTATTCGACGTCGTCCCTTACGCAGTTATCTGCTCCAACAAAACTAAAAACAAGACTACCGGTTTCACGCCCTATGAACTTATCTTTGGGCACACTTCTAGTAGACCCCCGAAACCATATTTCAACCAGGAAAAACTCATTTCCAATTACGTTAGGGACGTTAACAACAGATTGAACTACTATTATAGACTTGTCCTCGCAAAAACTGACCAACAAAAACGAAAGTCTAAAGTTAGATTTGACAAACATGTGTTAACTAACCATCCAAAATACAAAGTAAGCGACAAGGTTTACGTGAAAAATTAAAAGCAAATCCGGAAACAAATTCAATGGACCTTTTGAAAATACCGCGATACGAAAAAACTCTGCCACTGTTATATATTTACAGATTAACCAAATTAGTAAAATTAATTTTGACAGATTAAAACCCTATTTTGAATGAATCCTTTCTTTTCAGATTCTGTGGACTGTTTTCAGTCGTGAACCTCCAACAACACTCTCTCACACCCATTAACAATACAGTAGGAGTTTTCTTCCATGAAGAAGGCACACTTAAAATTTCAAACGACAAATGGACACTTCTTGTCTTCAAAGCTCTCAGCCCTTTCAGAAATGCTATTTAAAATAATGACGCTATACTAAACTGAACTCTAGACTATTAACGAAAACACAACTAATACAAAATCATTTAAGTCAAAAATACATACACATGTGAGCATCTTGAAACAAATTTCTAAATCCGTAAACTCTTAATACACAGATATCTTCGCTGACTCTCAAACTTACCCTACCAACAGAACAGACTTACTAAAGGAATAGGATCAGTTTGGAAAGCTATTTCAGGAAACTTAAACGCAACAGATTTCGAATACATAAATGACTGTATAACTAAAATTACTAAGGACCAACACCAAATTCAAGACTTACTAAAAAAACAAATATCTGTAACAACTTTAGTTATTACGAGCCTCAATAACACTTTAGAAAAATCTCAATCTCAGAAGAAACTATTCTTGAACATCATTAAAAAAACAAGGTAGTCAATTTTATACATTTAAAATTATCTTGATTTTCATGAATTTCCAATCAATATATTGGATCTGTGTGAAAGCCTAACGGAGAGTTACATATTTATCGAAAACACTCTCAATGATGTTTTAACTGAACTATCTTTCGCCCGCTTAAAAATTTTACATAGTTCGATCATAACACTAGTGGATTTGGTTGATTTCCTTCAAAAAATTACTCAATCACTTCATGAAAATAATTTACCAAACCTGTCACCTCATATATAACGCTACTCCCTATCTTCAGTTCAAATGTTGCTCTATACATAGATTTGATAAAATTAGAAGCTTTTCAGATTCACACTAAAATTATTTTTGTACTCAAAATTCCATTAGTGAATATTGAGATTTACACGCTTTATCACTTTTATCTTATCTTAATTTTGGATGATCGAACAGGGTTTCATCATATACTTTCATTAAAGACAAAACTTAGAGCGAGGGACGACGATTCGTTATTATGCACATCCTTAGAAGACCTGGGTGACTGCAAGCCATTAACTAAACATCATAAGATTTGTTCCAAAGCCATATCACATCCAATAGACACAGATGCCATCTGCGAAGCTCAGATTCTTAGACAGCCAGCCACACTTTCAGCCACCTGCAAACGTGTGATATTATATGCAGAAGACTATAATATCCAAGAGATTGACGTAAACTTTTGGTTGATCTCGATTTCAAGATCACTGGCCATCACCATCAAATGCAAAGGGGATATGTCGTGACACAAACCATATCGGCAAATTCACTGATGCAAATCCAACCCGACTGCAATGCCTTTATCAACAACACAAGGGTCCATGGTACAAGAACTTCTAAAAATGTCCAAAACATCACATACCGAAACCACCCAGTGGACATTCCTTTCAACTACTGCAACGGCATACCAGCAGCCGATAAGATGCCAAACCTAACACCCTACAGATATAAGAATTAGATTTACAAGACCTAGATGTTACCAACCATAAGCTCCCCCAAAATTCTATGAAATTGGAAAAGCTGATGGAACAACCACCTAGAAAAGCATATGTCCTGGCTCATAATCACAACGACCACCTTAGTAGTAGTTGTGATTATACTCCTCACAATGAAGTCAATCCAGAAGAGGTTCAAGAAGACCACTACATCATGCTCCTCTGTCCAGCACATGCCACCTACAGCACCATCAAACCCTAAGCCTAAAAGAAAGCTACACAGCCCCTTGAATCCAACCGACGATACAGAACTCCAAAACTTGACGTAAAAGTTGATGCTGTACCATCAAGTTTTTTATATGGATGAGAGTTGTTATATAAATGTATGCAATGAACTTAGAACGAACTTATATGGCAACTACAATTCAACATTCCCAGCTGACTCAGCGCCACGTGTAGTGTCAGATTATGGCACGGCCAACAACAACATCTATATAGTATTCGAGTAATTAGAAGCGAAAGCAGAAGGCTACGAGAATTATGCAAACCGACCTGAAGAGGGCAGATGTGACTCTGCCGAAACGTCGTCATTTTACCATCGATCCCGGCTGGGATCAGTTATCAACTACGCGGATGAATTCCCGGAAACCACCTAACATATATATATATATATATATATATATATATATATATATATATATAATTATTATTATGATTTAATTTAATATTTTAATTATTTAATTTTGAATATGATTTGTTTTATTTATTTATTTAATTTGCATGTTTTACGTTGGTTGCCAATTTATAATGATTTTAAATAATTATTTCAATGCAAAACCCTATAATACTTTTGTTCAGAAATGTGGAGTTTTTTTAGTCAAAAATTACCCATATTATTTTAAATATTATATACACCTAACTACTAAATCATGAAATATCAACAATAAACCTTATCAAATAAGAAACATATGTACAAAATTCAATTAAAACACATTCATCATTGTTTTTATTTTAAATCAGTTTGGTTTTAAATACCTTATATCACTTTTAAGCGCCCGACTGATAAAATTCTCCTTTTTTTCTTGGTCCTGTTGTGTACTCCACGGCCCCGCTACTGCATTATTGGTATAGATTGTTTATAATTTGATCTATTTACATATGGTACTTTTAATTGTCTTGTATTTGTAGTCATGCTCTGCTCCATATTCATCCTTTTAGCTAATGAAACTTTTATTTTTAATATGCACTTGCAATATTTACTTGTCTTTGTTCTATTTTATTTTGAACTCTTCTTGTATATTCCCGACCTGCGCTTCACAATCAGATCGGTTTCATTTTTGTTCGGGTTTGAAATTTCACTTTCACTTTAGTTAATTCAATGTGGCGATTTTTGCTATTAAATCTTGATTCACTTTTGTTAATAACGGTTTACTAAATTCTTCTAAACAATTTGTGGTCCATGTGCACTGCTGCATCGATGGATAAAGACTGGACAATTTTGAAAAGATGACAGGTAATATATAACAAATCGTAAAACATCTGAACTTCTATGACAAGTATTCATAATTGACATAATTAATGATATAAAAATTTTAATGAAACCCTTTGTATTTTGTATATATAACACTTACAATTCAATTTTAGTCTTGTATTTTGCAATTGAATTTCTTTGTTATAACATTTTCTTTTGAACTTGAATATTTTTCTCTAACATGATTTCCCTTCATATTTTCCTTCTGAAATTAATTTTTTGAGCCTTCCTGTCCCTTTTGGTATAATTTTACACTTTTGAAATCTTTTTTATTTAGTTCTGGACTTTAAATGAAATTCTAATCTCTAATACCTTTCTTTATTTTCCCCAAAATTTAAGTTTATTGAACTGTTCTTGACCTATTCTTGTTTACATTATACTATTTGAATCTCTGCAAGTATTTCTAACTAGTTTCCTTTCTTTTTGCCTGTTCTTTCTGATGGTCTACCCCCTTAATCCTTATCAATTTAAATATAACTCTTTTTGTCTGTTTAATTTGTTGTCTACTTTTAGAAATTTATATATTTTCCGCATCTATGTTATTGATTTTCTATTTTGAACCTTTAGTTTTTATTCATGCTACCTTACTTTCAAATTTAGATATTTTAATTCTGATCCTCAAATTTTGCTTTAATTCCTGTTTAAATTATATTCTAATATGATTTGTAATTTTAGCTACTATGAATTTGATATGATGATGTGTATTTACTGTGCCATTCAAATTTTTCACTGATTTACCGATGCTATTGAATATTGGAAATGATGATCATCGTTTTAGACTTTATCACTCAATTGCAATTATACCTTATATGTTTACCACTAGCTCTATGATATTTAGGGTTTTTACAATACATTTAATTATATCCCTACTCACAATGACATGACACTGGTTATACAATATTGGTAGTTAAATTTTGATTCTTAAAACCTATATTATTACACTCAAACTTTATTTCATTTCAATATATATATACAGGGTGTAAATAGTTTGAGGGCATATATTTTAAGGGGAGATAGTATACACCAAATTAAACAAAAAACTCTCATACCACTATGGTCAGTAGGCCTTAATAACCAAGAAAATCCCTAAAACATATTAAGTAAATTTTTGTCAATCCGGCAACGTCGCTCGTGTTCGAAGCAGATTCACTCTTAGCGCGAATAATAAAGGAATGACTACACCGAAAAAAAATAAACACCTGTGTTTTTGTATTGACTGATAATATTGACCTTAGAATTAAATAAAAATGTATGAAATATTTTGTTGAAAATATTTACGTTTTTAATACAAGGTATTGCAATTAGAATTTGTATTGGGCGGTTTCCTTTATGCAATTATACAAAGTTGGGTAAACATGATATTCAACTCAAGAGATCTGTATATATAGTTTTTTACCAGTTAAATTATTCGAAGAGTCATTATTACTGATTTAATTAATATTATTTATATTAGATAAGTAAATATGTAATCCTACTTACCGAATTTATTGTAATGATAGAACTGAGTTGAAACAACGGATTATTCACAGCAAATGTTCAAAATGCCCACTATTACTATCGACACAAGCACGACAGCATTTAATCCAATTTTCACGTATCCGAGAAAAAATTCCTGGAATATTTCGGATTTCGTCAGCAGCGTCAAAAATGCGTTGTCTAAGGTCATTCTCGTCAATAATTGGAGTCGTGTAAACCTTACTTTTCATGTGTCCCCATAAGTAGAAATCTAAAGGATTGAGATCAGGAGATCTTGCTGGCCAACGTATATGTCCGTTTCGACCAATCCAACGACGGGGAAATTTTCTATTTAAGAAGTCGACAACTAGATAACTTGCGTGGGCAGGTGCTCCGTCATGTAAGTACCACATATTGGAACGTGTTTGTAGGTTCACTTCATCTAACAAATCTGGTAGCGTTTTGTTCACAAAATAAAGGTAATTCTCACCTGTCAAACGTGCCCAACGAAGTATTCACCAACTATTCCAGCCCACACGTTAACTGAGAATTGGTGTTGAAATACTGACTGGAGTATTTCGTGTGGATTTACCTCAGACCACGAATGCGTATTATGAAAATTTATTATAGCATTCCTATTAAAACTTGCTTCATCTGTTGTTAAAATATTGTTCACAAAATTAGGAAATTGTCGATGTTTTCTGAGAAACCAACGACAGAATTTTAGTCTTTGTTGAAAATTATCAATTGAAAACCCTTGAACCCGCTGCAAGTGATATGGATAGAGCAATTGTTCCCGTAATGTTCTATGAACAACAGTGTGAGAAATTTGCAGCTCACTTCCAATACTCCGTGTGCTACGATATGGTTTGATGTCGATAAGGTCTAGTATTTGATCCTCAGCAGCTAAGATACGATTATGTCGCTGTGGTCCGCGATTGTTTACTTGTGGTATTACACTACCTGTTTCCAGAAGCCTCTGCGAAACAGCTACGAATGTCCTAGCATTGGGCAGGCGTCTGTTTGGAAACCTTTCCCTGTATAACATTCTTGCTATTCTGCAATTACGTCTGCTTTCCCCATAAATTAAGAGCATGTCATGTCTTTCCCTAATTGTATAATCGGCCATTATTTAACACAAATAAAAACTGTCGCACTATTCTTAATTTTCGAAGTTACACACTAATCACAACCGATTTTATTTATTTAAAAAATATATTAAATGGAAAGCAAACCACGAAGTCTACATCAAATACATATCATTCAAATCACTTTACCGTTTATCTATTCTTATTTACAAGAATCGAAATCGCAAAAAACAATCGTAACTCTCAGTCGTCGTTAAAGTAAAAAATGTTGTAAATAGGTTGGTCTGTATGCCACGTTGCCATATCTATTCGGAGAAACTTACACTAAATTATAAAAGCATATTTCGAATTTAAATAATCAATTTTCATTTTTAATGTGGCTATTAATGATGTATAAGCTATTGAGTATTTACATATTTAGATTTACCGACATTTTGAAATCGAAATTATTGTATTATTCACTGTAGCAAGGGCTACATAAAATCTAACTTTATGTGTTCTTTTTGGCAAAACTATAGTTTATTTTAGAAAATGTTATAAAGCTTTTTGATTTGTTTTTGCCTGAAGTATTGTTCTTCAAAATCTTTGCACTTAAACCGTTTACACCCTGTATATATATATATATATATATATGTATATATATATATATATATATATATATATATATATATATACTGTCGCCAATTCTTTTACTATAGGTGCAGTTATTTCTCAAAGCCGTGTAGGAAGGATTTGCCGGGAGAACATGCTGCAAGGCTGAAACTAAATACTTTACCATCGAAAGAGAACTTCTGGTTATAGGTTGGACTGTTGAATAGTATAGACCGCTAATTTGTGGCCGTAAGTTTCTACTTCTAATGGACTACCGTACGTTGAAGTGGGTGTTTTTTATAAAACATCCTAGAAGTAGACTTGCAAGATGGTGCCTTAAGCTCGAGGAGTACGACTATGAAATAATTTACAAACCCGGCAAAGAAATAAAAATCCCGACGCTCTTTCTCGCATTAAAGTTAACAACTTTAATGAATTATCCTTTCAAACAGACAATCATATAACCATTCACAGCACTCCCAACAAAAAAAAACTAATTACTCAAGAGAACCAAATCAAAAAGTCCCATTAATTTCCAGCAAATCTCTGAGGAATTTAGAACTTTTATCAAGCGATATCAAACCTTTTAACACATAGATTACAACATAATTCAATTTTCTAATTGCCAACAATTAGACAGAAAAAACAAAGACATTCTTGGATTTCCCCAAGATTGTCTCACGACAGATTTTCACCACGACACCATCGAAGACATTTTCCAGGAAAATGCCGATTTAGCACCCCAATGTCTTTGCAAGCAAAAGTGTCAGAACGAAATGCTATTACATTGCCCCTCTCTGACCCAGAAGTAGTTAACCATATACTTTTCGAAACTTTATATAATATTGGAGATGTGTTTACCGAGAAATCGATATAAAATAGAAAATTTGCCAAAGAGAAAGATTAAATACCTCTCATTCTTAACCAATTCCATAACGGCAAAAATAACCGCAGAATAATGGCAAAATACCATTAGCAAGGACTAACTAAGCACGTTGACAATTTTATGAAAAACTGTCAAACTTGCCAGAAGGTAAAAGCTTACCGTAAAAATCTCGAAAGCTCAATTGTCGTCACCGAAACTCTACGGACACCCTTTGAACATGTCAACATCGATATTCTACAACTCCCGACAAAAAACTAAGCATTAAATAACTGGAACGAGCTAACAAAATTCTCTCAGGCCTAACCTATAACCGACAAATCCGTAAAAGCCGTTGTTAGTACTCTACCTGATCTCGGATACACTGTGATTATAGAAGGTAATTTGACAACGTCTAATGAGAAACATATGTAAGTTATTTGGCATCAAACTATCCTATTCTAGTGTAGAACATCCCCAGTAAAATTGTGCATTAGAACGATTTCCCTCGACTTTACTGACGAACATCCGTTCAACATCCTTCCTTATACAATCATCGCATATAACAACTCTGCAAACAAAACTCACCCCTTATGAACTTGCCTACGGATACACTCGGAGTAGGATTCCAGAAATACGAAATCCGCTTCAACCAATAAGGATTAATATCTAATTATATACGAGATCTCAACAACCGTACGTGAAGGAACAGAAATTCACATGTGTTTATGAATTTCCTGTCTAGTCCTGAAAGAATTTTGATAGTTCATCCCAGTTATTTAATGCATAGTTTTTTCTCGGGGCTTCTAGAATATCGATGTTGACACGTTCAAAGGGTATCCGTGGAGTTTCGGTGATGACAAGAGGGCTCTCGAGATTTTTACGGTATAAGCTTTTGCCTTCTAGCAAGTCTGACAGTTTTTAATAAAATTGTCAACGTCCTTAGTCAGTTCTTGCCAATTGTATTTTTCCATTATTCTGCGAATGTTTTTATTGAAACCTCGATGTATATTATTTTTTCCGTTATGGAATTGGTCGAGATCGATAGGTATTTGATATTTCTCTTTGACAAACTTTCGATTTTATATAGATTTCAGAGAAGAAAAACGAAAGCATTTCCAGAATGGGCAAATCAATGTTATTCTCAACACGGTATACTTCATTTTCGGCAAACACATCTCTACTATTATATAAAGATGCGAAAAAATATCGTTAACTACTTCTGGGTAAGAACGGAGACGGACAATGTAATAGCATCTCGTTCTGACACTTTTGCTTGCAAAGACATTTATAATGGAGTGCGGAAATCGGCATTTTCCTCGAAAATGTCTTCGACGATGTCGTCGTGAAAATCTGTCGTGAGACAACCTTGGGGAATGGAAGAATGTCTTTATTTTCTCTGTCTAATAGTAAATAATTGACAATTGGATTTTGTCGTAATCTATGTGTGAAACGGTTGGATATCGTTCGATAAAATTTCTAAATTCTTCAAAGAATTGTTGGAGATTGATGGGACTTTTTGTTTTGGGTTCTCGTGAGTCAGCATCAGTTTTATTTGTTGGGAGTGCTGTGAATATAGTGTTAGATTATTGCCTGTTTGGAAGGATATGTATTCATTAAGGTTAGGTTAATTTTAATGCGAGATAGAACGTCGCCATTTTTATTTCTTTGTCGGATTTGTAAATTATTTGATGGTCGTACTCCTCGAGCTTAAGGCGCCATCTTGCAAGTCTACTTCCAGGATCTTGTATAAAAAAGCAGACAAGTTAACGGACGATGGTATCTCAGAAGTAGAAACAACATAGCGGTCATAGTGTTTAACAGTCTACAATATAGAAAGAAGTTCTCTTTCGATGGTATTTAGTCTCAGCCTTGCAACGAGTTTTCCCTGCAAATCCTTTCCTACGGGGCTTTGAGAAAGAACTGAATCGATAGTAAACGAACTGGCGTCAATTGTGAGAATAAAGTTGAGGATGCAATCAACTTTTGAAGAATTTGGCTTTACGACAGCAGGATGTATGAAATAACTTAGATACGCGATTTCTTTGCGAAGAAACTCGCATTTGTCGGATTGTATTCTCAAATGGGCTTTTCGTAATCTTTTGAAAACATTGGTGAGGCGCGCTATATGCAAATGAATATTTAGAGGTTCAAAGGATAATGTCGTCCGCACGGACTAAAAATCTCTCTTTTTGGATACCTAAAAGAATATTATCCATTACCCTTGGGAAGGTGGATGGAGCGTTTTTGAGACCGAAGGTATTCTAACAAATTCGATATGTCCATTATCAACTGTGAAAGCTATGTTTTGGATGTTTTTAGTATCGATTTCGATTGAGTCAAACCCTGAAGAGGGGTCGAAAGTGATGAAGTATTAGCATTTCTCAAGTTGGTCAAAAAAATTCGAAATGTTCGGTAGGGGATACTTGTCGTCAACAGTAAGTTGATTTAGTTTTTGGTTATCGACAATGACACGCCATTTTTGGGTACTAGAAGCGTCTAGTTTTTTTGTACTACCCAAACCGGGGATGATATAATAATGGAGTATTTAATGTCGTTTGTAAAGGTCAATTATTCGTCTTCTAAATAGAATATATCGGAATATTCAAGACAAAGTTGAGAAACAAGTTCGGCTTGTTCATCGTTTAGATTTTCTAACCGAAGTTGTTTCATAATTGTAGTTTTTGTATCAGGTTGGGTTAATTTTTGTGGGTAATTTTCGAAAAGGGTTTTTACGGAAAATAGTTTCTGAAATCAACAGTTTTGTGGATCACATTTCAATTCAAAATGGAAGTAAGAAATTGGCGTTTCTCGTTAATTTTATCCAGGTCACGGTTAAGATAATCTTTTACTATTTCGGCAGATAATAAGAAAGCCTAAGTATTAGTGAGATTACATTTTAATTTACATGTTTGTTCAGTTCGGGGTTCTAGAGAAATTGTGCTAACTGGAATGCAGTTTTTGAAGGCTGCAGGGCAGTATCATCCGTAACTTAAGAGAGTTAAAGTTTTAAATTATAGTGTTGCAGGAAACGTGAACCCAATAATCGGTTGAATTCAATGCTAATGTTACAAGTATGAATTTGTGTTTGAAGATTGGAGATCTAGTGATCGGGAGGTTTTGCTTGAACAGGGATAGTCTGATAATTTTGTTGAGAAGAAAACTGTTCGATATCGCAGTACTCACCATATTGTCCATTATAAGTAATTATAATTATTTTCGCTTGAGTTGAATATATAATTTCAAAATTATTTTGAAAATGTAAGGTACTGAGGAATAAAATTATTGTAAATGAAAGAACTGGTGGCCATTCAAAAAAAAAATCAAAATGAAATCGTTACTTTATGATTCTTACGTGATTATTTTTCGGATCGGACTGTCCTCCGCGTCACTTAGCACTGCTTACCATGGTTGCTTTGTTCCTTGCTAGTACGTGGTAGTAGTCCACTTCAAGTGGATTTTACTCTGCAAAGGTTTGTAAATCACCACAACTAGTTAGAAATTTTCGTGTTCTAGCTTTATCTGGAATATCCAACTTACTGCGCCAATTTAATATTCACTTTATGAGATATTATATTTTTTAAAATATATTCAATTAGAAAAATACATAATCAAAATTGAAACAATTAAAATATTTATACTACTTGAATAACGTAATACTAAAACTAATGTTTGACTGACGACACGAGATCATTCTCAGTTACTTATATAACATCTAGATAAATGCTGATGCAAGTCAGCGATTTTACTGTGTGAAGGGTCTCGTGTAGGTTTCCGTAATTTAAGATAAAATTTGATATCTCTGAGAAGTCACGTATGCTTTAAATTCTGTTGACATCTACAGTGTGAGAACAAAGTGCTAGTATAGTTTGCATAGAACTTATATATATTAAAACGAAATTTATTTAATTTTGTTTTATATTTGTTTCGATTGTTGTTCGAAAAAAGAAAATTACTTCTTATAATAATTGGTAACATCAACTATTTATATGACAATTACGATTATTCATTTGGGTAAAACCCTGTTTGATTTGTCTACAAATTTAGCTAAAGATGTTGTTATCATAACTTTTAATTTATCATCAGTTACTAATATGTGAAGTATATTCTTACCCATAGTACTTAATGCTGTGAATATATATATATATATATATATATATATATATATATATATATATATATATATATATATGTCCTAATCTATTCTAATATAATAATAATAATAAGTTTACAAAACGGCAAAACATTAAATCATTTTAGAGAATTTTCTTAAATACTCTGAAATTTATTTTTCTTTTGTGATTGTTCCATCCAAAAGTCGTGTTTACCATTCCGGTTGCTTATCTTTCTTTTAATTTAGTCTCTAATTATTGACTTCATATTTTAACTTTTTTATATGGAAATGACTTCAGTTTATTACAAAACTCTAAATTTGAAAAATCTGTATTCTCTTTAGTATTCTTGGCACACATTATTCCCACTGCACTTTATCACATCACATCGGTGAAACGTAGCTTTTTTTATATAGTATCTTCAGTTTGACCTAGACCCCAAAACGTTTGGAAATGTACAACATTTTTAAGTATTAAGTTTCGTTGTTTTAAAACGAACCTGTGTCGAAACTATAGTCATGACTAAAACATATAGAATGGTTAAAAAACAAACTAATTAGTTTTTGTTTGATCGTCATAATTGACAATCACAAAGTAACGACATGGAATTTTTAATAAAATATGTCTATTAATACTTACGGGTTGTATTAGTATAACAATAATCCACATTTCAAAGTTTATATGAGGACTAAGTTTAATGGCTAATGCAAACCAACAAATAAATATAATAAAAATTAATCCACATGTAAATCTTAACCATTTTGAATATTTGGATCTTATACAGAACTCTATGATGCCCCATAATTCTTCAAACGGATCTTAAAAATGAACAAATACATAAGTATTAGTAATAAATTTATTATTATAAATAACAACAATTTATCACAGAATTGGATAGCCATTTGCAATTTTTTCAAGCGATTATATAGCTCGGATAATTTACATTTATAGTAATTGAAAATAACCGTCTAAATTTTCATATTGTTGTTTTGTGACTTGAAGAATACAACCACAGTAAATTTTGGAAAGCACTCTTCTCTAAAATAACTGTTTGGGATCAATTAATTAAACAGGCTGGACCTGTTTAAAATACATGACTGGAGCAATAATAAATATACAGTCTTCAACTTTAACACCTTAAGTAATAGGCCACCAGTTTGCCTTCATTGCAGCCATCTTTCGTTTATTTAGTATGGAGTCTTCAATTTTTTAATAAGTATTTTGCCTTTTTTTAATTGTACCTCTTTTATTTTTTTGTTAATGTTTAGATTTCGGCTCTTATCTTTATTTCTCAATTAGTGTCTAAGGGTGCAACGTTCAAGTATTAACTCTCCGTAAGAATTTTATTTCTGCCGTTTGTGTTTTTATTTTTTAGATTTATCTTCACTATCGATATTTCACTTCCTTGATTATAACAGATATTGCCAGTACTTAAAAAATTTGAGTTTATTTACTTTTCTTTTCTAACTCTTCAATGTTCTATATATTCTCGTTCCACAAATAGCAGGAACGAAAAAGCAAAATTTCCTGTAAAATGAAGTCTGTACAAGTTTTATACAAATACCTCACAGGCGTTTATCTAAATGCGCCACGCCAGTAAGTTCGGGGGATTTATTCAAAAACAAATAAAAGTTGATAAATAGTTTTCTCTGTATAACTTCTTCCGAAAACATTTTTTTAATGCTTATGATACGAAATTTTGAAAAATACTGTAATTTCCTAGAAAAATGTAAAATTTCCAAGTAAGTAGGTACCTTATAAATTTGTTTAAACACCGCTCTCACTTTTAGTATTATTTGCTACTACAAAATAGACAAATACATTAAAAAAAAACAAAAAACGACTTAGAAAACGAACTAAAAAGCATGAAATTATTTTTGCTACAATTAAATACTTTTTATGAAGTCTAATTTGCACCGACCTCAGAATAAGTATTTAATTGTTGTAGCAAAAATTATTTCATGCTTTTTAGTTAATTTCCTTTTGAAGTCAGTTTTTGTTTTTTTTTTAATGTATTTATTTTACATTTTTTTCGATGTTGCCTAACATAAAGTATTTTACTTTCAATTATTAGTGTGACCAACCTCGTTTACTATTGAATAGAATAACTTGTTTTGTAGATATATGTATATGAGTAGATAAGCAAGGTAACTTCAAAGCCACGACTAAGTCCAGAACGGCGGAAACATTGGTTGTTGAAATTTTAAATTGAAATTGTTATCTTGCGGGATGCGGCGCGCGCAGGTAGTGGCGGTTTGAATAAAAATGGCGCCATCATGCGGCGGTTGTGGTAAGTAAATAGAAAAAAGCATTGATTGAGTTTCGAGCCCGGGGCGACGGCGTGTGTGTTGAAGTTTCCACTATAAGGGCTGGCAACCCAGTTGAATAATGTTGTCTTTTGGTTGATGGCTATGTGCAGGTCGGCAGGTCATTTGAATAAGGTTGTCTTTTAGATGGTGGTTATCTGAGTGTTGTTTATAGGAATATGTTATTTGGTGTAAAAATTCAGGAAATTGGATTTTTGGGGGTAAAAGTCGGGAAATTGGATTTCGGGAATAAAAGTCGGGATATGGGATCTAGGAATAAAAATATTTGGTGTATATAATAAAATGTTATTCTGCATTGACTGCATCAGGTCGAGCGTAAATTTTGGGACTTGTAAAATTTTGTGAAAATAATATGGAGAATCTAATGTTTGGAATATAAATAGTAAATACTTAAAAGTAAATACTATATGAAAGACAATTTTAAAAATTGATTTTGCGCTGAAAGTCTTTGAAATAATTAGAATATCTTTATATTTGCATCTCTACTGGAAATAAAAAATAAATAAAACAAGAACCGTGTTTAACTACATTTATTTTGAATACAAGAGTTTGTGAATTTTAAGAGCATCAGGTATTGATAACTTTATACATGACATAGGTTTGGTCGTGTTCGATACAGAAAGGTAGCCATCATTGAACCATATTCCAAGAGATATATAGATATGTGGTAATCGTTCTTGTTCATCCCACAGGCTTTCAGGATCATCCTTTCCTATTTCAGGATCAGTGTCAAATTGATAAGCATACTCCAAGTAGGTTTTGAAAACTTTAAAGCTCTCCGGAGCTAGATCAAGAGTTGCTTTCGGAGATTTGAGAGTTACATGATTTTCCGTAATGTTAATTGATAAAACGGCAGATACTTCATAGAAGCCAAAGGAGGGATTAAGTTTTCCAGTTAGATCTTTGGGCTGTATTCTACGAGTTGTCAGCGAATCATCAAATTTAAAACGCTTGATGTCAGTCATTAATTTTTCTAAGTTCATAGCTACCGTTTGCTTTGAGTGAACAATTGAAACTGAACTCGATATGCAAAGTTTGATTGTAAATAATATATAAAAGATATTTTTCACTATCATAGATCTTTGTAGAATATCGCTAAAAAATACTCAATACCGATATTTTAGAAAAGTTGACAGAAAATGTTCTTTGCGAAATACGTGCAGATATAAACATGTCACCTAAACTTAAGATCTACAAATAATAATCAACTACCTGGAATAGGAAGTGATATTTAATTGTTTTATTACTGAAATAATCGTGTTAGAAGAACTGATATTCCTGAGATCCGAATTTTTATTTTAAATCATTTATTCCCAACTATGTAAATTTACTAAATAAAAATCAACAATATGTAATTAGTTCATTATCACAACGATAATTCTGTCGACCTTGAAGTCAAGAATATATTGCAAGTCAGTAATATACATAATTAACGATTCAATTTCAGAACCTTATTTGGTAAATACAAAACAAATATATTGGTCTCGGAGACCAAGAAAATACGATAATCACTAATTAGTTAAATATTACCAATACATTTTGCGGGCGGTCGACCAAATATGGAATTATTCTCACTGACCTGACCCTGAACATACGATTAGCACTATTTAATTATATATTCCCATAACATTTTAACGCATATTTCGAAACTTCGAAAACAAGATAAGAATGTTGTTCTGAAGACAAACAAAATATCTGAATAAGTAGAATATCTAAATAACAATCGGCCCGGTTACTGTGGTGAAATAAATAAGCGAGATTCTAGGAAATTAATATTACTCTTTATCACGTGTTCTAAGATACAAGTATAGTTTCTTAGTGGGTGCATTTTATAAATTATGTAAGTATTTATTTAAAATTATATCTTTTGAGTTTTCTACTTTCATTTGAATTAATAAAATTAATCCTAGCATTTTTGAATTCTTAATTTCTTTATTAAATGTTAAAATATATTTTAACATTTTAACAACTAATTCTAATATTTACTAATTTTTAATATCTTTATGAAATATGAAAATATATTTTTCAAAAAAAAATCCTAATATTTACGAATTTTTAATAACTTTATGAATTGTGAAAATATATTTCTCATATCCATGTATTTTTAATTACAGATTTAATCTTCCCAACTAGTTAATACAGCATTCTACTGCCCATTGGTCCAGGGATAATCTACTCTTCCTACAATAACCTTATAATGGGTGCATTTAAAATACATGTAAGTATTTAAATCTTCAAATTTTGCAACTTTTTTAAATTGAATGCCCGATTGATCCTATTGAATATAATACGCACATTTTTAGGTGTTTTAAGCGTCCTTTTGAGTTTTCTACTTTCATTTGAATTAATTGTATATTCAACTCTAGTAATTTAAACTATTTTCATACCACATATATATATATATATATATATATATATATATATATATATATATATATATATGTTTTAGGTGTTTTCCGGGAATTCATCCGCGTAGTTGATAACTGATCCCTGTCGTGATCGATGGTAAAATGACCTTTCGGCAGAGTCACATCTGCCCTCTTCAGGTCGGTTCGCATATTTCTCGTAGCCTTCTGCTTTCGCTTCTAGTTACTCGAATACTGTACTGTATTCGAGTAACTAGAAACGGTGTCATTTTACCATCGATCCCGACAGGGATCAGTTATCAACTACGCGGATGAATTCCCGGAAAACACCTAAAACAGTTAGTGCCCGCGAAAACTTAAAAACAAATATATATATATATATATATATATATGTATGTATAAAGGTATCGTTGTGTCCTCAGAAGCAGGTATACGATATACGTTGTCACCTCATATATGACGCTACTACGTCCGATTTTGGAGGTCACAACGATTTGCCTTTATTTGAGAATATTCATGGATTGTATGCTAACAGAATGTAAAATCAGCAAAATTTTAGTGGAGGCTTAAACGCATCTAAAGTATCCTCGAGTCGTCCATTTAGTTCAAGGGTTCACCACTGGAGCTAGTGTTGCCTAAGAGTGATACAACAAGTGAGTTCTGACCTCCGGGTTGTACGTTCGTCGTTGTAACCTCCAAATTTAACAACGCTGTGAATTTGAATGGTAACTTGTTATCAGGTTTTCTTCTTCTACTTCTTATGAAATCGAGAATGCGTGACAGAGCTTCTCTGTTACATTTCATATTGAAGTTCGCTGTGGGTAAAGATAAGCGATATATTTTTTTAATTTAATTTTACAAATTTTCATCATGGTTTTGTATTTTAGAGAACTCAATGATCTAATTAAATGTAAAATTATTCAGTCGTTTAATAAGGTTGTGGGTCTTTATTGCAAATTTCGATTTCATGGGTTATGCCATTTTATGAAAATATTCAACTTTTTCGATTTTAGGTGGGATTTAAGATTGTAGATGGGTTAATTTTAGTTGTTAGGAATTTATTTATATAATTGGGGCTGCCTGAATATACCTAAGGGCGAAATCAAAGGAGGGCACATTGTAGAAACAAATATCCTCTCTCTGTTTATTCACCGTGGTTAAATGAGCTTGAAAGACACTATTATTTATTTCTTAATAAATATCACTTTAAATCTTGAATTATAGTCGTAAATGTTGATCAAAACTACGTGACTACTTCATCTTTAATAATCTGTTGCAGAAATACATAACTTTCGTATAATAGAAAACCTAACAATGATCATTATTTTTTTTTCAGATTTCAAATAGAAAATAAATATGACATGAATACTGAAAATACTGCTTTTCAAAAAACCGATGTAAACTATATTTCGACTATACGTGAGTTTTCAAAATCCGATTTGAACAAATATTTATTATGACTTTCATGAATGTCAGAATATGCCTTTTAGAGCAATCGCGGTTTATATAGTAGCAGTATTTAAAGTAAAGGCATATCTAATATGTAAAAATATCGTGATACGGTGTTTGTGATCTACCACCGATTTTTATGATTTTTTATGTATATTTGATAGGAACGACAATAGGTTGTAAAATATATTTCATGTCCACATCCAGAAAAAAAATTGATTGGTAAATATAATTTAAAAAAAGTCAAATATGAGTTCAGTACAGTGGCAATGATTAAATAATAACATATTAATAGTCTGAGAAAATTAGGTTTCAATAAATGTTGTTGATAAACTAACACATATGTGTTATAAGTGAATCAATACTTGAATTAAATAGATTAACCCCGAACCCAAGTCCTGAGGAAAGAAACAAAGAGTCATCAAAAGTTAAGGCTCCAAAATTTTAAACATTATTTAATAAATTCCTAAATATAAATAAAAATAAAATTTGCACAAAATCTCATGTCACGGTGTTTGTGGTCGAACTCCCCCGAAAGGGCTCGACCTATTTTTATGATTTTTTTTGTATATTTGATATGTCTGAGAGTAAGTTGTAAAGTATATTTCATGTCGCCAGCTGATTAGATTGTCCCTATCCAGAAAAACAATCACGTCTTGGTGTATATACTTCTCTCTCCAAACAAATAATAATGAGTATCGTCATATTGCAAAAATTTAATTAACTCATGGGGTCAGGAGGGGAAATGTTTTTTTCACAAAAGTTACTATTTTTCCGGAAACTGAAGTAAATAATTAAGAGGTTGATTCCTTTATTAAATGAAGTAATATGTGAATCGCTATTTTGTCAAAATGGATGAAAAGGGGGTTAGTATGGTTTTAGAAAGAATTTAATATATCCGAAATAGAAAGTAATACTGGTGTGAATCTTGATATAGATACTCTTCTAAAATCAACAGAGTTTTATCAAATTGTGAACATTCAGGTATACGATAGGGGGCAAGCGGTGAATGTTTCAAGAAAAAATGACAATTTTGGGAAACTAAAATAATACAGATATGAGAATTATAATATTAGTTCCTTAAATTTATTGAGATTTGATGTGTCATTATACGAAAACTCTGTTATTGCAGGAAGACGATAGGTGTCAGCAATTTTTAAGCAACAAAAAAGATGCAGGCGCGAAAGTTGGTATACACGCACTTCTCCTGAAATGACTAGCAATGAATTAATCACTTAGCGATCATCACAGCCGATAAATGGAATGCGGAGTATTATTCATTCCATGAGAGGTGATAAATTGAATCTGTTCTTAAATGTTTGCCACTAATGAGGGGGTGGGGTCACTATCAGATTTAGTGCAGGTAATATCTTTAAAAATTAGAAAATGTTGAAATTTTCAAATGATAGTTAAGACCTATAAAGTAACAATAAATTACAAAAACTGAAAAAAAGTATAAACCTTCAAACGTTAAGAATATTAAATACACCAAAACATTACAATAATACAAAATTTGACAAAACTATCAAAGTTATTGTGTCAAAAACATAAAACGAGAAAAATCTAAAAAAAACTCCAAAATAAAGATATGAGTGAAAATACCAACATCGCCGTATATGCAAACGAGACCCAAAAATAGTCAAAAACAATATGTCAAAAATGTGAAAAAATACAAAAATATCAGAAATACCAGGAATAAATGAAACGTCAAAAATGTCATAAACCTCAAAAATATCAAAAATGTCATAAATGAAAAAATGTATAAAACACCAAAAACTTTAAAAATAGCATTAAAACGTCAAAAAACCTGAAACGAAAACTATCTCATCATATTAAATCCGAAAATAATGTATTTTTAGAACAATTTGTTGCCATCTAATTTTCGCCCATGAATGATAATGTTAAAATGGATTTGAAAAAAATCTAAAAATTTAAGCGATGTGAATATTACCAAATTAAAAAAAGTTCAAGATAAATATGTCAAATAAGCTGACTCGCCTAGCGTGCGCGAAGATAGGAGTGATTAATGAGGGCATTATTTGTAATGCTCGGGCATTATGAATAATGGCAAGCTACGTCGGGCCAAGTGATACTATCTAAACTTCATTATTTATCAAACTGCCTGAGCATTATGAATATTGCTGTGATAATCGAGGGAATGGGAGGCTTGGTCCCGCTGAAGGTAGGTTTGAGCAAAATAAATGCTAAAAAAACTCAGATGCTTGGGAGGGGGGAGTTGAGCCCCCTTGAATCTGCCACTGCCTGGGCAAAGTATAATACAGATGCCTTAAGGGAGGAGGCATACAGGGGTGGACAAAGGCCCTGCGGTGACTGACTGCTGACTCCAATTTCTTCACTGCTCACTACATCGTGTTCCTTATTTTTGTTTACCTACCATTTTGTGTTATTTGTCTTATATTTTTAATTTGACTTTTAACAGCTAAGAACTAGTAGTTTCTAAATTTAAAACCCTTTCATAATGAGTACAAATTATTAACCTTATTATTTAAATTGTTTGTTTTTAATCATAGAGAAGATGGTCTACAAAACGAAGAAGTTTTATGTTACTTGTGTTTTAAATTTTGATTTCATGTCTTATTTTTTACTTTGACTTTATGTATGGACTTATTGTGAAATAATTTTTCCAAAAGCCCGGGAGTACTGTCCAATTAATCACTTGGTCCATAACATATACAGGGCCTTCATTTCAAAACTAGTCACCCAAAACAACTCATAAAATATATTTAAAAGAAAAAGAACAAATAACATTTTAACTTATATTTACGGGGGACACATTTTATACGTATCAGTCACCCTGCATTCCAACCTTTAACCGGGGGTGAATATCACTTCTAAAAGTTTAAATATACAGGGGTATCATCTGAAACCTCTTTTTGTCAATCTTTTGACACATTATTTTTTTAAGTCAGATTATTTTTTACAGAGTATTGACCTAGAAATCGTAAAAAAATAATATTTTTAATTGTAATTACAAAAAGCATGAGAATAATTACAGAGATAAACAAGTGAGACAAAATCCTTAAATGTTTATGAGAAAGATATTTGTGAGTAACAAATTTATTATTAGTGGGTAGTGGTTGTGTTAAAAACTGACCATCAAATTTCGACTATGTTTTATTCTTTACAAGGAAGAATTGAAATAATATATATTTTTGGGAAAGAAAAACGAGGTGCAAGCAGCACTGCTCATGTTTTTCATCAGAGGCATCCCGACAAGAGTTTTATGCATTAGTAGGTATGTGTTGGATTTAGTTCATAAATTTCTCAAGGTTAACTGGTTAACATATATTTCGGTCGGCTCTGTGCATAAAACGTCATGCCTAAATTAATCCGTTTCCTACAAAATACACCTTTTCAACAGCTTGCTGCGGATGATTATGACAGAAGGTTCTGCGAATTAATGATTCAAAGGGCAAAGGCAGACTCTATTTTTTTAATATTTATTTATCTGACGAAGCAGGATTTTTTTAAAATGGATTTGGCACTAAACAATTGTAGATACTAGAACAATACCAACCCACACTTTTTTCAGGAAGAGAACAACCAACATATAAAACTATAAAATTATAGGTTCTTTATTCGTGGAAACAAATTTAACTGGAGAATTGTATTTGGACTTATTATTAGAAAATAGATTAGATAAATACCCTTATAACCGAATCTTTAGAAAACTGAATAAATCAAGAAGGAACTTTGTTGCTAGACGAAGAAAAGCTATTTTTTCTTAATGAGACATCTCCCGACCTAACGCTCCTTGACATTTTCAACATTTAATTTAAGTACAAGGTAATTCTAACGCTAATACAATATTAATAATAAATACATAGGAAATAATAATTATTTTAAATTGAAAGTTTAAAATGATTTTTTTCTATAAAAATAATCTTATTGTAAGAAATGATGGTTCAAAAGATTGTCAAAAAGAGAACTTTAAAACAAAATATCACCTGATACCCCTTTTTGTATTTAAACTTGGGGAAGTGATATTCATCCCCGCTTAGGGGCTGAAACCGCAGGGTGACCGATACCTGTAAAATGTGTCCCCGTAAATATAAATTAATGTGTTTTTTTGTCTTTTTCTTTTAAAGATATTTTAAAAAATAATTTGGGTGGGTAGTTTTGAAATGAAAGCCCTGCATATTAATCAATGTTTATGTACATGGTCTATCGACATTCTGCTCGCCTTCGATAATCTAGTGTGGACCACTTTCTCGAAGTCCATGAAAATCAAGGCGAGTAGTATTTGATAATCTCTACTGAGTTTGTATTTGTTACTTTCAGTAAACACGTTATAGACTACCGGTAGAAGACTTATCGTGCTCTAACTGAAAATGAATTCTTTCTGCCTTTCTTGTGTGATATGTGTCTGGTTTCTATATATTGCGAAAATATTTGGGCGATATTCCGACGTTCCCTATTGTCTTGTCATTCTTTATGTTTTAAACCGCTGACTTTACTTCTTTCACGAGAGCTTCTGGTCTTCCTTTGGCAGTCATCTGTATTTCTAGAGTGTCAGGGGCTTTATATGGCTATCCTACTGTTTTTCGAATTTATTTATCTGTTAATCTCATTACTTCCCTAGGACAGTTATTAGTTCTTTCATAGCATTAATACAACTTTTTCGATTTTCAGTTCCAAATTGTACTAGTTTCTCGCTGTAATGGTTGTTACCTTGTTGTGAGATCTTTAAAGAAATTTTATTCACCCCCGCTTAAGGGTTGAAACTGTAGAGTGGCCGATATGTGTAAAATGTGTCCCTCCTATATATAAAAAATTTGTTTTTTGTCTTTTTCTTTTAATGATTTTTTAAAAGTTAAATAATCCTAGCGATAATAGGCTATATAAACATAACATGTCCCAAAAAATGTAAAATGGTATGACCAATAGGAAATACAAAAGTAAATATGGTTTACAAGGCCATAGCCAGGGGTGGGGGTTCGAGGTTGAAAACGAAATTTGGGAATTGAAGATTCAATTTTAACGAATTAACAAGTTTCTTCATGAGAATATATTATTTTATTCGATACATCTCTTATATACTGAAAGTATACTGAATAGAAAAATAACTTTCGCGGTCCCAATCAGTGCACAATATTAAAAACAAATGGCTAAAGTAATCACCCCTCCCCAAACTATTTTTCTAGCTACAGCCTTGAGAGTTTGTTTAATAAATCCTTACACCACTCATATTCCAGATTTAGAGGGTTAATCGTTAAAACTAATAAACGCATATTGGTGAAAACTTCATCACATTACATTTTTAATAAACTTTGAAAGGCAATTGTTGTAAAGAAGCAATTTAAATTAATTCAACTAGTGGCGTATAGTTTGATAGATGATCCTTTTTTCCTCCATAACACAGATTTAGATATATTTTTTAATTTTAAAAAGTCTGGGACTGAACGATGGAAGCGAAAGCTTATTACGAAATATACTTCCCGTCGCTCATTACCAATTTAGATAGATTACTTTTTTGGTTGCGCATAAAATGAATTTAAATAGATGGATATGACTATCAATATACAACAAACGGAACTACTAAATAAAATATAATGAGGAATGTGAGGCTAAATAATATGTGAACTTTAGGGGGTAGTTTTGTGGGTGAGTACTCTTACTGTTTGTTTACAACCAGAAAACAAATTCTATATGTCATTTACAGTCTGTCCTCTATTTAGAATTATTGTGTATACTGTTTTTTATTTCTACACATTTAATTATAAGTAGATTTTAAATCTCAGATACAGACCATAAATTATATACAATCCTAAAATTCGGGCCGTATTTTTCTAATAATTGTTGTAAAATGGACGGAGTTTAGTTACTGTGTGTAACTGCCATAACATCATTCAAATATTTTATGTGTGCTTCGACATTTCTTTATACTCTTCTTTCATTATATATGTCAAAAATATTTCAGCATTTTAAATTAAATTACATTTGTTTCGTTTTTATATCTATGAATTTATTGATATTTATCTAAACCTGCCTCATACATTAAATTATCTGTATTTAATAAATTTCGTTTCAGCTTCCCTCTTCATATTTTGAATTTGAAATTTGTGTTCTCGGTTTAAACAAACCGATACTCTCGAACTTGAAAGCCGGAATCATTTCATCCAATATAATAAATGCATCAGCTACCAACCAATACATTTCATTTTACATTTTTCGACAATAAAGTAAAACAAACAATATTAAACTTTTTTCCTATATAATTTGTAAATTCTTGACTATATAGCAATGCTTCCAAAAGAATATTTATAAAAACAGTGAAAAACGTTATAAAATTAATTTTTGTAATGCATGATCGGAGCATTACGCACAGGGAAAAACTGGAATAACTACTAACATTAATAATAACTTATATGTTTCTTTGGGGAATAACACCACAATAGAAATAAAACTACGTATATTGCAGGAATACCAAACGTTTCAAAGTCTATTCTGACTTCATTGTCAATATAAAGCCATTGACAACGAAGTCAGAATAGACTTTGAAACGTTTGGTATTCCTGCAATATACGTAGTTTTATTTCTATTGTGGTGTTATTCCCCAAAGAAACATATAAGTTATCAAGAATATGCCACAAACAACGTTTAGAAGACAATAACATTAATAATATTTGAAATATCCATAACTTAGACAGTTTTCAAGCTGAAGCACAGATTATTCAGAAAATAATGGTTTACGAGCTGTTCTTTAAACATGGTACTTGTGGACTCTGTCAGATTATTGAGTTTTGCATAATCGCATTATAAACAGTTTAAGTTCGTTGCAAGAAATGAAGTTTGTTAAAACGCAAAGAACTTAAATTTAAACCATATTGTCAATAGTAACAAATCAGAAATAATATGGCTAATTGCAACATAATTCTGATTATAATCCAAAATTGCAAACCAGCGACTCCCAGGAAATAATAAGAACTTGAAAAAAAACCAGTAATTATTACGGAATATAAATTGCTGTGTATGGGATCTCATATAGAACAAGTTTGCCGAAAAATTGTAAGCCTAGAAAGTATCAGAAATGCATTATCGGATAATTTTAATTCCACTCTCCGGTCCAAAGCATCTTCAGTACGTTCTAAACTAAATTAATTTTGTATGGGTGCCAGTGATTTCTATGCAAGCATTTTAGAAAACAAGATTTACTTATTGATTGTTCTGCGGCTATTTGTCTACTGGATTTGTAAGGGTTTTCTTGTAAATCGAGCAAAACATTTAATTACATATCTTCTGGAAAATGTTTGGTTTTGTAATTGTCTCTTACTACAAAATTCTAGAAATATTTTTTCTATTTTACTTCGCGCCGGGTACTTCATATTAAACAATTCGCAAACTTCAACTTGTGTTGGAGTTCTGTTGCCGTATTCTACCATCTTCAAAATTTCTATTCGCTGCAGTCCAAAAAAAAACCGAAATGGCCGAGTATTTTTCCATAAAACCAACACCTGAATTTTAAATGAATTTGTTCCAACCCATGCGTCCTCACTCTATAATAACATAACTGAATTAAATTGCCCCTTTTTAAACATTCAGGTTTATCATTCCAGTGAAGGAATACAAAGACTGATTGATATAACAAATTTTCCAAGCACTGTTCCTATGGTAAAATCTTAATTGCCACACTTAATGAAAATATAATAATTAGTTGATTGTCATATATTTTTAATAGGCCGCATTGGTCGCAAAAAATAATAAAGTATGAATTACATAAAATAATAATATTTCTACAGTTGATATCGTAAATAATAAATAGATTTATATCAGTAGTAGGTAAATCATTGCAATAAAATATCTCAGTTAAAAATCTTCTTATTTCTGGAAATTTAAATATTATGTTTTGAAACTATTTACATATCACATGTAAAGTCGTTACTTGCGTTGGTAGAAAGTATACAACACCTGAAATGCTCGGCAAATGAGGTCCTTACGTATCTTGTATATCTACTACTATATATAAATATATTTATATATGTAAAATTTTAAATTACAAAAATTCTTCCCCCTCTAATGTAAAACCGTTACAATAACTCCCCCTCATCGCATATATAACGCAATCTTACAGAAATATCATCTGATAGACCTGGAGATCAGACAGCCTCTCAAACTGTACGAAGGTGACAACTTAACACGTATACATATACATATATATATATATATATATATATATATATATATATATACGTGTTAAGTTGTCAAAAATGTTAGGATTATTTATATATATATATATATATATATATATATATATACATATATATATATATATATATATATATACATATATATATATATATATATATATATATATATTGTAATCCACCATGTCCGGTTCTGATTTTATTTTTTCAGAATATAAATACGAACGTTACGTATAGAATGCCTGTGGCAATTTTATGTTACTGATCATATGCTGTAGCGTATAGTTATTTATGCCAACACACTTCGGATATGGAAAAGAAAGTTTCTGTAAGTTAACCCAGCACTAATTTTACTGATATAGTTTGAAGAAATACATAAGAAACTAAACATGTGCAGTTGGCCTTATTGGAATATCCGGAATAGGAAATTACTTTTAATTATTTTGCCAAATACAGTACAGAAAGTGGAGATTTCGTTATTTGTACTAATTATTATAAATTATGAATTTATTCTAAACGTAACGCTATTTCAGAAGAAATCTAATCTAATAACTCATGTTCTATTTTCAGATAGTTAAATTGTTCTACTCTGTACTAAAAATGGCGCTAAATATAAATAAAAAGATGTCTCCTGAATAATGAATTGAATTATAAATGAAATAATATATATCTCATTAAATTAAATCTGCTTATACTACTGACATGTTTAACATTTATTTATACCCATATTCTATCTGCTTAACAGCTATATGTTAGTCGTGGCAATAACTGCAGGAATAAAATAAAAAAAAAACTCTAAGAAGTAATGTTTTGATGTCACCGCTAGGCTTACTGATGACTGATGATGTTAAATGCCAATGTTTGTTTTCTGTGGGATGAGTAAGGTTTTAGTTGAGGTATAACACCGTATGTGTTGCGGACCAGGATTTAGCTTGAGAGTATTTCTTCGTTTTCAATTCAATATGTTATATAAACAATACACATAAACTAACTTGGGCGTAGTGATATGATATTGATATAGATATCTTTACAACACGGATGTTATATATTTTAAAAAGATGGATGTTTTAAACGATAGATTTATTGATATCGACGATTCTTTAACATCTATTATTTAAATCCGATGTTCTTGTATAGAATCGATTTAATATTGAAGAAAATATTGTTTTCTCACTGTTATTAATTAATCATGTTAGTTAGTCAGTTCGTTGTAAAACGTAATTTATTTGTACTATAGCTACTGCTTACTGTTAGTGTTTAGGTGATACTAAGTTGGACTACTCTGGTGTTAAACAGATGTTTTTTCAGGTATTTGGGAAATATCCTGGCAGAATTGTTTTAGTTCTATACAATGACTTCTATATTAATATTATGTATTATTATGTAATCGGTATTGTCAGAAAATTTATTCTGAAAAAAATCAATGTACTGATTTTGAATCATTCATGTCAAGAACTTACAGTATATTTATGAAAATATATGTAAAAAGGGTTTGCTATACGCTAGTAAAGTATCTTTGACAATAGACTTTTGCGCCGTCTCGTATTTTATTTGTGGAACGCTGGTTCTGTCAAAGCCGTAATTTATGTTTGCTGTGTTATAGATTAAAATTTAGTTATCTCATAAAATGGAAAGGAAAACATCAAACCGAAAGTGCGATGTAGTTGATTGTGAAAATACACAAAAAAAAAACCAAAATTACAATTATACCACTTTCATGGAATTTCATATCAATTAGAGATGAAGAAAAATTGAATTGAATTGAATTGCAGCAGTTCGACATCATGAGTAAATAAATTTTATTACCACATTGTTAGTCATTATTGTATGTATACAATTAATCATAATTGTTGTTCTGTTAACAAAACTGGGATTTTTTAATTACAGCTGTGGGGCAATCCATCTCAACCAGAAACAAATTCAATAATTTGCAGTGGTCAAATTGTTTGGGAAAAAAAGTAAACAATGCACATAACAAAAGTTACAATCCAATTATATTTCCTGCAATATGTATATAAAAAATCAAAATCTTCATGCTGGTTTGTGGGCTGAAAGATTACGAGTACCTACAACAAGAAAAAATTGCATCTTCAGGAGTCGATGAAGCTCCAATTGAGATTAACAATAGTAAGTAAATATATATAAGAAAAAACAAATTAACTTTATTCATTATATATAGATTATTGGTAGATTTCACTGACGATGAAGTTATAATGGACCAAGATAAAAATTTTGAAGTTGGAACAAGGATAATAAAGCAACAACAGATGCAACTATACATGTTAATTCACGAAGAAATTAATATTGATTATATATTATTTATAGCTTTTGTATTAACTAATAATAAAGAAGCGCTCATAAAAAATAAAAATTATGAGAATAAAAAGTGTTATTTATTTAAAAGGGTATAAACATTGATATATATTACAGGAAAGATACTTAAATTGTAAACTTTGTTACGAGGGTGAATCAAATATGAACCGGACTTTTGTTTTAAAAATTTTATTGGTACGATCAAAACAAATTTTAATACATATTATTTTTCGACATAGTCTCCTGTCTTATGTGTACATTTTCCCCACCGAATCGGAAGTTTTTTAATACCTTTCTCAAAGAATGAAACTGGTCGTGTCGATAACCAATTGCGCACAAACGCTTCTACACCTTCGTTGTCCTCAAAGTAGCCTCCCAGTTATTCTTTAAGTGGCCCAAACATGTGGTAGTCACATGGCGACAAATCAGGACTGTAAGGCGGATGTTCAAGGGTTTCCCAATGCATTTTGTTCAATTTTCCTTGAGTGAATGCAGCTGTATGTGGCCGAGCGTTGTCATGTGAACAGAATCACACTTCGGATAGACATATCCCGCCTCTTTTGCCGATAGGCAAGTTTCACTTGTTGGAGTAGTTCGCAGTAATACTCAGCATTAATTGTACGGCGTTCGTGCAGAAAATCGATCAGCAGTACGCCTTCAATCAGCTCACGAACTGCGTAGATATTCGCCTCATTGATGCTTGTCGTGGGACGGCGTGCATGAGGCTCATTTTCCACTGTCTCTCGGCCATCTGAAAAAATTTTGTGCCAGTCGTGGGTCCTTGAAAATGTTTCATTGCCGAACTGTGCAGATAGTCGACGCAAAATTTCAGACAGTGTAACGCCCTCCCAAGCCAAAAATTTGATAACAACACGTTGCGCAACAGAAGTATGCACCTCTTGCTCTGACATGATGCTACTAACAGCGCATCGACTACGCCTCGCCAAACCGACGAACTCCCCTCTTCTTAACATCCCTACCTAACATATATCGAGACGTCACGCCACTCGAATTACCTACAGGGCGAGAAACAGAAAAGTCCGGTTCATATTTGATTCACCCTCGTATGTATCTACATTGCTTGACTTTTCTGCTCCATCGAAATGAGCACAGCAAATCCTTGAATATGTTCCTGGTTGCCATGGCTTTTCATCCACCCTATAACTAAAAAGTTACTCTCTTTCTTTATTCCTAAAAGAAAATATTATTAATTTAAAAATTAAAAATTATGTTAACCTTAAATTTCAATTTATTTTGGAAAGAAAAGTATTTACATGATTAACTTTTCTGATTACAAGAGTTATTGAATCTTATTTTTGTTAACAAAACAACAATTGTGATTAATTTTATGTATTTAGTAATGAAAAACTTGGAAAATTAATTTATTTGCCCTTAATGACGATCTGCTGTAATCCATTTTTTCCTTCCTCTCCGATTGCTATAGAAATCCAGGAAAACGGTAGAATTGTAATTTTTGATTTTTCCTTGATGTATTTTCACAATCAACTACACCGCACTTTCGGTTTGATGTTTTTCTTTCCATTTTATGGGTTAACTAAATTTTAATCTATAAGACAGTAAACATAAATTACGGTATTGACAGAACCAGCGTTCCACAAATAAAACACGAGATGGCCCAAAATGCCTATTGTCAAAGATACTTTACTAGCGTATTATGCGCCGTCTAAAGAAAATATTTTCAATTTTTAGTTTATGTAAGAAGTTTCGAAAGTAACGTCTATCTTTCTTATTTTAAATAGTAGAGGCTAAATATTAGTACATTTCTGAATTATAGATAACATTCTAGAAAAACTTAGTATAGAATAACCTACACCACAAATCAACACTTTTTTACAAGTTAATTTTTAAGAAACATAACCATTTCCTCCTCAAACAAAAAAAAATTATCGCGAAATGAATAATGACATCTAGCGATTCGTGAGTTAACCAAAACGTATCAAATCAATTATGAAACTATATTATCGAGATAAGCAGTAAAATACTATTTATTCTGTTTTCTTTGAGGAGGGAATTTTCTGGAAGAATTTTTAATATAAAAGTCGCATTTGTCAATTTTTCTGAAAAAAATAATATCTCAAAAATATAGTATGTTTGGAATAGGTTATTTTCTCAAACTGGAGTACTAAATTACAATTACTAAGGCGGTGGTTAATTTCAAAACACTTTTTATAGACGGAACATTGAAAATATTTTTTTCAATAAGGCACAACGGCAAATATACTCACTGACCAAGAAATCGAGACACCAGAAGGAGATGTTTTCATTTAATAGATATTAAATTGGTAAAACAAAGAGCAATAGTAAGAAGTAAATGTTTATAATTTGAATAAAAAATACCAAGGAGTTTAATTTTGTTTTATTAAGTTTATTAAAAATGTGTTCGTCCACCGCAGTTATTTATACACTCCCCACACGTCTTGGCATTCATTCAATAAGTCATTTGAGGAATACTATCTCAAGCTTCCTCTATTTCATATCTTAGAACCTCCAAAGACCGTAGGGACTCTGATAAGTTTCCCAGCCTTCTACCCATCATATCTCAAACATCTTCTCTGGGCGAATCATAGTGGGATTTGGGCGGCCATGACAACAGATTCACATGGGTCTCTTCAAAAAGTTTAAGTTAACTCGAGCAACATTCGGCCGAGCATTATCTTGGATTGAGGTAAAGGAATACGTAGGGCTCCACTAGATCCTGAGAATAGCACACCATAATAACGCCTACTGTTCGGTGAATGTGTCGCTCAACATAAAATTGAGGTTGACGTCTTTCTCCTTTACGTCGTCTAAACCATTTTTCGGCCATCATGTCCACCCAATGACGTCATTCTTACAGGTGGCTAATGAATAAGTACGAAAGATTTCAAGATCTGGTTCCTCAGGTCATTTTATAAAGAACAGTTCAATTTTGGTGTACTATGAAGCCTCTATGAAGTCTTCAAAATAAGATTACAAGAACGTCTATGAGAATCTACAGGGTGGTACTTGTTCTGGGGTCACTGAGTAATGACTTTAAATAAATAATCATTTCTTAAAAATACTAAAATAATACTCAATATCTTATTTACTCTTGATTATATTAGGTAAAGTAAAATAATAAAAACCATTTTTCAATAATTTCGTAATCAATATACATTTTTTACGTTATTATGATGCACTCTGTAGATGTTATAAAATAAAAAATGTATTATAATTTGGAAAATCTTGTAAAATGGAATTTATTATTTTACATTACTTACTAATCAACTGTAAATAAGATATTTATTATTATTTCAGTATTTTTTAAGTAATACTTATTCTTTAACTCATTACTCAGGTAAAAAATCGAATGGTACTTAATATGCCATTGTTTTCGTGTAAAAAATCAATATCATATGTACCGTAAAAATAAACAATCCTGTTATTTATTTTTTAGTAGTCGACTGTCATATTAATTCCTCTTATTGACAACTAAAATTTAATTTTTGTTGCTTTCGTTAATTTTTACTGACATACAGTGATTGTTGTGTGAGACTTCTCGCGAATTTTCACAAATACGGAGGTTTATTCAAATGCAGAAATGTCTGACATGCATTTGGTGTACGGTCTCTCCCATGGTAATTTCTTAGAAGGGTCGAGAAGTAATGCTTCAATGTATCCTCAATGTGTAGTCTCTCATCACACTTTGTTTGGACGTCTTCATCAACGGCAAAGAAAAACAGGTGGCTTCAAGCCTAGAAAACATGATTGGCGTCGCCACCGGGATATTAGAACACCACAATTAGTGAAGCTGTACTTAATTTAACTGACGAGCAACCCGATACCAGCACTAGGACAATTACTTTACAGCTACATGTTGATTATACGACGGTATTTGCCACCTTAAAAGAACAGTGGTTATGTCTATATCATATACCACGTGTCCGGGCATTGTTAACTCGTGATTTTCCTAAACGTCTCTAGATATGATTAGACAACACCCAGAATTTCTTGAGCAAAGTCTATTGACGGACGAAGCAAATTTTTCAAAGAAAGGCATTATTAATAACCACCTCCTCTTGCTATCGTTGAAGCTTATCACCAGGAACGATTTCTTTTAAACTTGTGGATAGGAACTATTGGAAATCACCTAATTGGCCAACATTTCCTTCCTCCTACATTAAATCGAGATACATACACTCAGTTTCTAAGCGAAGTGCTGCCAGTTCTATTTGATCCGATTCTTTTAGGTGTCAAAGCGGGAATATTGTTTATATACGATGACGCTCCTGCCCACTTTAGTATTAGGCGTTCTGCTACATTGGTAACGAAGTGCTTGCGGATATAATGTGTTCTTAGGGACTTTTTCGCACTTATATATTTACAGCCTTTATACATTACTGTAAACATCAGGAAATTTTTTTCAGAAGGAAAGACATGCAAATATTATATTTAATATATCCCACATAGCAAAATTTATTGCAACAATATCACGAGAATGTCACAAATTCCCTGTGAAAATGTCTAAAATATTACTTTCAGATTGTAGAAATATTAAAGGTCCGCTAGTATTTCATCACATTTATATTGCCAATAATATTGCTGAAGTGTTGCTACAATACACTTGCGATATTCCTGCGATATTAAATATTACCGCAATATTGAAGAAATGTTACTTATTTATATATCATCATGTAATAGTTCTGCAATATAAAGATATATTACTTATTTGTATATAATCTTTGTATATGACCATGTAATATTTCTGTTAACAAATAATAAGGCCCCAAATGTAGACATAGTTATTTACTTCGAACTTAAAAAAAGTAAATTGTGAAGATTTCGATGTAGAGTACGGAAAAATAACAAGTGACATTTATCACATGTATCTGCAAATTTCGTAAATACGATAATTAGGTACGTATCCCTCTCTCAATCCCGATCGATGTCATTTTTGACAGCCTTTCTTAAGACGCTATTATATAGGTTTCCAATAATATTGACATATTTAGTGACCATCAGATGGTGTCTTGTGAGTTCTTAACTACAAAGTATTCCACGAAATAATTGCATAGCATTCCATCAACATGAAACTACTTTTCTAACAAAATATATATATATATATATATATATATATATATATATATATGTATATATATATATATATCGGAGAGTCAGCGTTAAAAAATCTAGCGCGCCTTTATTAACAATTACCTTAACATTAATTTTGAAGAAAGAAACAGATATAGAACTTTAGAACAGGTTCAGCAAAATAAAAGGCCTAATTCCTTCCATACAACATTAAAGAAGATGAAAATTCAGATAACAATGTGCTCGGAATTTCCGATCCAATAAAATGACTCCTAAAAAATCACGACACGACGACTTTATACGTGGATAAATCCAGGGGATTCAAAATTCCACTTACCAGGAGCAGATATCGACTTCAATCACAATCTTTTACTGCCAATAATTAGAACTGTTGTGATTGTCCTCAAAATATGTGATAGCGCCATCTATTACATCGAATTGTAAATCTTTTGATGTATGAGGCAGTCTATATTTTGTTCTGTTAATACGAGCACCTTGTTTTATTTGAAGCCTAGCATTTTTCCGACTATAACTAGTTTTTCTTGAATTAGTGTGATTTACGATTTTCGTTGCCGTAAGAGAACAGTTAGTTGGCTTCAAACTCGAATTATTTGGTGAACGTGCCCAGACTCAAAGGGCGAGACAATTTCAATGGAAGGTGCTTTGCGGCCGAGAACTTCTTAGTTTTGGAAAGCACCCTGAGGTGCATCAAGAAAGAGGAACGTGAATTGGCAGTTTCAGCAGCAGAAGTGGCTAAAACCATCGCTGAATTAATTTGGCAATAGATCTGTTAAGTTATGTATATATCAAAGACGTGAAATTTACCAAGGAACTATGGGATAAATTAAAATCTTTGTATGATTTAGGATACGAGAAATTTGTACATGAATTCATATGTAATTCAGTCGGGAACTGGTTTTAACACTAACGATGAATGGATGGAAACATTACTGCTAGCTGGCTTAACCGAAATAATTTTGCGAGTTATAATTCCGGTTGTAACCACCGCTAAACCGCTTTCATTTTGTTTCTTTTGTGTTTGTAAAAGCGCATCATGTGTTGTTAAACCCGCATTTTTGTTTGCTCAATCAATGAACATTACATCGCTATTTTTTTGTGTAACGTGTTGTCCAGACGAAGCTCTAAAATCAGTTCCTGCTGTTGCAGGGCTAGCCTCTGAAAAAAGAAGAACCAAGAAAACACCACCTGCAGAGCTTCGAGACGAGACGGCACGTATTTTTTTTTATTGTTCCGCTAAAGGTCCTTCGTCAATTAGATACTTGCATTGAACCATCATTGAACTAAAACCGCAACACCTAATACATAATTTTTTTTTTTGAATATTATATGTAATGTGCCATCGAAGACATTCCATAATTTGGTCCAACTTCGAGCCGGATGCAATTTCAGTTAATTCCGTGCAAAGTTTATCTATGAAACCATTGATTTTTCGTTGCAATTATTGTTGAAAACCGCATTGAATTTTCATATGTTATAAGAGAAAGCAAGTTCGGGATATTAATTTATTCTTTTGGAAATAAATTTCGCATATTTTTTGATAATTCTGTTAAAAGATTAATTTTAAGCTGCAGGAAAAAATAAGAATCCGAATATAACAACAACAGGCATATCGAACACTTCGATTGATAAAATAACTGAGTCAACGTGATTTGGGAATCGAATATCATATACACTGGCAGACCAGAAACGACTGGCAGAATTCTCGAACTTAATGAAATTTGTAGAAGACACTATTGCCTTATGGGTGGCAGTTTTGGTTAAAGGCAGCCGATAGCATATCAGCTGTGTAATATTAGTGACTTTTGTTGTAAACAAGTGAGTTTATTTTGAGAAAATAAAGACGTTAAAAGTGAGTGTGAATATTTGTGCATTAAAACCCACGGAACATATTGTAATATTGTTGGTGTCTAGAATAATTATTTTATTACATATGATAATTAAAAATGTACAATAACTTTAAGGCATTTACAATATTTTCTTTTCACACATTTGGCCACATTGCCGCGAGTTTTGTAGTTCGAGTAGTTGGCGGTCGTTGATGCTGAATATTCTAGAGGAACACTAAGCGCCTTTCCTCATCTTAAGTCAAGTAAGTCCGTTTTGGCATGTGGTTAGGTTTAAACGATGCCATAAACAGAGATGTACGGTTGAAATAAGATATTTTTGAGAAAACAGCATATTATATTTAAATAGTTAGAGATTGTTAGTTAGTGGGAATAGAGAAGAAAATAGATAAAATTGTCTGTATGAAGAAATAATAAAAAAATAATTACAAAAGTCAAGCAAATCAATATTAACATTAAATGTTTTTTTATTAGTAAAAATCTTTGGATGCACGCCTACGATAACAGAACGGTTGGGAGAGGTTCGCTTTGGGTTTTTTATTAGACGTCGTTGTTTGTTGGGTATGTGCACCATCTATAAAGCATCTCATTCTGGCAGCTCACAACTTTATAAATGAAGTTTTGAGGTTCACTTTGAATTGTTGTAATTTTATCATAAAATATTCCTCTTCAATTTATTCAAACTGAATAATGTAGCATTTTGTATAAAGATTTTAATGAAGCATTGTAGTCGTAACATTTAAGTCAAACGATAACTCACCTATTTATGATCAAGCGACATTTTCTTTTTCTTCTTTCTCAGTTTGTATTCGTCAACTGGTGGAAAAATGCCTCTTCTAAATTTTTCCACTCATTTCTGTCTTATGCTGTTGTAGTCCATTGTTTCACACTTTTTTTCACATCATGAACCGATCTTTTTATAGTATTTCCAAATTGTTAATGTCTGTGCCCAGTGCTCTTTTTGTAAAAGAAACTGTTTGTATTTTTGCTAGTTCAATTGTAATTACTTACCGTATAATATATATATATATATATATATATATATATATATATATATATATATATGTTATATAAGTTTATACTATGAACTTAGCATGAACTTATATCGCACAACAATACAACATTCCCAGCTGAGTCAGCGACACGTGGAGTATCAGATTACAGCACCACCGAGCATCCGTGGGAATCGTCGTGTCGACAGTGCCGATTCAGCACTCATTAGGTTATATATTGTAAAATATCTCTTGTTTGTTATTCATTATTACTCAGTAACTCTGTCACTTTATATCGTTATTTTTCATTTGTATTTAAAAGTTATTATTTTGTTTGTTATTAATAAAAATCTTTTTTAAAAAGTTAATATTGAGAAGTGTGATATAACAAATTGGCGCAGTCAGTAGGATGTGAGTAATAGTGAATCGTCTAACGTTTAAGTTTATGAATATTTGATTTTAATATTTTGATTATTTGATATTTTTTTAATTCAGTGAATTGAATCACTGATTTATTATTTGATTACATTAATATTTTATGATTTAATTGATTACTTTGATTTTTTTCATTCGATTGAGTGAATTATTTGATTTATTGATTTTATTTACATTTATTTTATTAATACCATTCTATCATCCAAATAACTTTGGTATTTCCCCATTTACAAATTTATTGATTTTTACACCATTTATTTTATTGATACCATTTATTCTATCCCATTTTATTATTTTGATTGGAACATTTTTCCTTTTTGAATTCTATTAAATCAAAATGGCACAAGCACAAAACAACACTGTTGTCGAAGAAACTGAAAAATATAGGTTGTCGGAAATATTTTCAATAATTCCAGAGTTTGAAGGCGACCAAATTTCTTTGGCCACATTTATTCATGCTTGCAATTGTGCATATAACATGTCAACTGCTGAACAAAAATACTTGTTAGTAATCCACATTAAAAATAAATTAAGGGGAAAAGCGGCGCAGTAAATCAACTCGAGGAATCCTGCGTCTTATCTCGAAATAAAACAACTTCTAACTCTTCATTTTGGGGATTCTCGTGATCTTTCCTCATTAATACACGACCTTCAACGGTTAAAACAATTATCCAATGAGTCTCCCCTAACATTTTATAATAGGCTTCAAGTATTGAGTGCGAAAATGCACTCATGTATCCAAAAAGCTCCTAGTCTGAGCACCGAGCAGAAAGACGCTCAAACCACTTTCGTTGACACCATGATTTTAAACACATTACTTACCGGTTTAGAACCTCGATTAGGCCAAATTATCCGTGCCAGTAATCTGAAGGATCTTCTTGAGGCACATTCACGGATAAGAAGAGAACTTCAACTATCCTATTTTGAGGAACAAAAGATACATAAATCTGTTCCACCTAAGCCATCTTTTCTGGCTAGAAAACCAACTCCACCTCCTAAATGCTTAAATTGTGGGCGATTAGGCCACATTGCTGCGGATTGTCGCCTGAGATATCAAAATAACCCTCAGCCTTTCAATCAAAATAACAGACCAAATTTCGTTGGGCCGATTCAATCTTCTAGGCCAAATCCAATTAATTATAATAACAATCATCAAGGTCAAAAATTCCGACCAAATAATTTTCAAAGACCTCCTTTCAAGCCTAACAACTTTCGACCGTCTGTAATACAATACAATACAAACCCAAATTATCGTTCCGAAAGAACCCACCATTTTAACAACCATCATAATGTCAACTATCCGGAATATTCTGCAAAATGACTATGATTATTATACTGATAATAACCAGCAGAAGTTCGATTATAACGACCAAAACTATGAAAGCCCTGAGTTTGACCAAATAGTAGATGATACCCCTGTCGAACCTTTCAGTCCTCACGAATACCAGGATTTTCTAGCGCTTCCGAGCCTAGATCAGCCCCCCGATTCGACAACTACCCTCTCAGAAGTCCAAACTCAAATACAGAACTTGAATTTGGAAGACTTCAATCCCGATCTGAACTTCCCAGAACAAACATTTCTTTAAGTCCCCTTCTGACAGTAAATTCCAAGAACCTCTATTATATCAACGACGCTTCTGGAAAATTTAAACTCCTAATTGATACCGGAGCTGGTATCTCCTTTTCAAAGAAAATACTGTCAAAAACTTCTCACAACGATCTCCCAAAAGAGTAACAATTCAAGGCATTACTCATGAGAAAATCCCGATCTCGCAATCCACCCAAATTCCTTTCGCTCTAGGCAATCCACACAAGGTCTTTATCTACGATCTAGATATTGAGTTTGATGGAATATTGGGTCTTGATTTTCTCGAGCATTATGAATGTATCGTCGACTTAAAATGCAAACAATTAATCACTAACTTTAAAATTATCCCCCTACATAAAGTGCCCGATCACGACCAATCTAATACACAACCAACAGACACCCCCAGTACTAACGCACCAACTCATATTTATAACAATCAAATAACAATCCAGGCACGAACCGAACAAATTTTCCAACTTAAATGTGAACTTAGAAATACTGACGCAATTTTACCGACACAAGTAATTGACAAAGTACGACTTCCCAACGCGGTTGTACGTGTTAATTCAAAGGGAGAATTTCTGACTTCGATAATAAACGCGAACGCAATTCCAAAAACTGTTAACTTTTCCAATCTTCATTTAGAACCCCTTGACAATACACACCCTCTCTTAAATCTGAATACACACGATTACTCTGAATCTACAAACTTAGACAGAAACTTTACAATCAGAGAACAAATTCGGACAGAACATCTTAACGACGAAGAGCGAGAACTTATCACGAATCTCTGCTTAGAATTCGAAGATATTTTCTATCTCGAAGGCGATGTTTTGACGTTTACTAACGTCGTCAAACACTCTATTGACACCAATAATGCCAAGCCCGTTTTCACGAAATCGTACAGATATCCTCAAGTGCATAAGGAGGAAGTGAAAACCCAAATTTCCAAAATGCTTGATCAAGGCATTATCAGGCACTCTTCTTCTCCTTGGTCCTCCCCCGTATGGGTCGTCCCTAAGAAACTCGACGCTTCTGGTAAGCAAAAGTGGCGAGTTGTTATCGACTATAGGAAGTTAAACGAACTAACTGTAGACGATAAATATATATCCTCTGCCCAACATTTCTGATCTCCTCGATCAACTTGGTAAGTGTCAATACTTTTCGAGACTGGATCTCGCTTCCGGGTTCCACCAGTTGGAAATCCTTGAGGAAGACATTCCCAAGACCGGTTTCTCTGTTGACAATGGCCATTACGAATTCGTTCGTATGCCATTTGGTTTGAAAAATGCACCTTCTACTTTTCAGAGGGTCATGGACAACATTCTTCTGGGCATCCATAATGAACGTTGCCTTGTTTACATGGATGACATTATCGTTTATTCACCAAACATCCATGAGCATATGTGCCGTTTGACAGAAGTCTTTAAGCGTCTCAGACAGTCAAACTTGAAAATTCAACCTGACAAGTGTGAGTTTCTCCGTAAGGAAGTTGCTTACCTAGGTCATCTTATCACCCAAGAAGGAGTGAAACCAAACCCTTCAAAGGTTGAATGCATCCAGAATTTTCCTCAGCCCCAAACTCCTAAAGATGTTAAATCTTCTCTTGGTCTCGCCGGATATTACCGACGATTCATCCCAAATTTCGCCAAGATCTCAAAGCCCTTAACGAAACTCCTGCAGAAAGACGTCAAATTCATCTTCGACGCAGATAGCAAGTCTTCCTTCAACGAACTGAAGCAAGCCCTTGTATCTGACAACCCGATCCAGGTACTAGTCACGATAACTCCGACGACTCCGACAAAGATCAAGAACGCGATGATCACGACGAACGCATGACAGAATTTAATCGGTTTGTTCAATTGTATAAAACCGAGTCGATAATCGACTATTCAAAAATAGAAATTTCTAACGCCCAACTTCTAGACAAATCTCACAAACGAATAGTCACTTTCTTCTGGCAAAATAAACTCAATGACTTGCATGACAAAATCATGGAAGATATTTTCGAAGAAGACCCAAACTTCACTACTGACACCCTAAACGTTCTAGCAAGCAAAACTGTAAGGCATAGAAAATATTTAATTGTCCCTTTACCCTTTGATCCTGGAACAGTTGTCGCACATCTTTTCAACCTTCTCTATAACAACCAAGACCAGTTCGACGAATCCGAAACTTTTTGTATTGAGAACAACGTAGAACTACCGATTCTTGAAACACCATCCTTTATACTTGCAGACAAAGACGTAAAACTTAAAATTTGTCAAAATATGGTGACAACCCCTTCACAAGACGAGATCCCCGTTATTCTGCAGCAGTACCACTGCGGCAAAAATAACCTTCATCGTGGAATTAACGAGACCATCCCACGCATAAAAAAAAGTATAATTGGACTGGACTAATCAAAAGTGTAGAGCAATTTATTAAGTCCTGCGAAACTTGCCAAAAGGTAAAGTTCTGTAGAAAAAACTTAAGTGCTCCTTTTGTCATAACTGAAACGCCCTTCGAACGTATCAACATTGATATTGTCGAATATCCAACCAGAAACTACGCACTGACTATTAGGGATGAACTCACCAAATTTACTCAGGCTCACCCAATTTCTCTCTTACACCCGTTAACAATACAATAGGAGTTTTCTTCCATGAAGAAGGCCCACTTAAAATTTCAAACGACAAATGGTCACTTCTTGTTTTCAAAGACCTCAGCCCTTTCAGAGGTGCTATTTCAAATAACGACGCCATACTAAACCGAAGTTTAGAGACAATCAACGAAAACACAACTAATACAAAATCATTTAAACCAAAAATACAAACACATGTTAGCCTTTTGAAACAAATTTCTAAATCCGTTAACTCTAAATATACAGATATCTTCGCTGACACTCAAACTTACCCTACTAACAGAAGAAAACGCGGACTTATTAACGGACTGGGATCAGTTTGGAAAGCTATTTCAGGAAACTTAGACGCAACAGATGGTGAATACATAAATGACTGTATAACTAAAATTACTACAAACCAACACCAAATTCAGGACTTAGTAAAGAAACAAATATCTGTAACAACCTCAGTCATTACGAGTCTCAACAAAACTTTACAAAAATTTCAATCCGAGGAGAAATTATTCTCGAATAACATTGAAAAAATAGGGCAGTCAATTTTATACATTTCAAATGATCTTGATTTTCATGAATTTCAAATCAATATCTTGGATCTGTGTGAAAGCCTAATGGAGAGTTACATATTTATCGAAAACACTCTCGATGATGTTTTAACTGCAGTCTCTTTCGCCCGCTTAAAAATTTTACAAAGTTCGATCATAACCCCAGTAGATTTGGTCGATTCCCTTCAAAAAATTTCTCAATCACTACATGAAAATAATTTACCACTTCCTATTTACAGTTCAAATGTTGCTCAGTACATTGATTTGATAGAATTGGAAGCTTTTCAAATCAACACCAAAATCATTTTTGTACTCAAAATTCCTTTAGTTGAACCTGAGATTTACACCCTTTACCACCTTTATCCGATCCCAATTTTGGATGATCGAACAGGGTTTCATCATATACTTCAATAAAGACAAAATTTATCGCGAGAGATGACGATTTGTTATTATACACATCCTTCGAAGACCTGGGTGACTGCAAGCCTTTAACTAAACATCATAAGATTTGTTCCAAAGCTATATCACATCCAATAGACAAAGATGCCATCTGCGAAGGTCAGCTTCTCAGACAGCCAGCCACATTTCCAGCAACCTGCAAAAGTTTGATATTATATGGAGCAGACTATAATATCCAAGAGATTGACGTAAACTTTTGGTTGATCTCAATTTCAAGACCACTGGCCATCACCATCAAATGCAAAGGGCAAGATGTCGTGACACAAACCATATCGACAAATTCAGTGTTGCAAATCCAACCCGACTGCAATGCCTTTATCGACAACACAAGGGTCCACGCTACAAGAACTTCTAAAAATGTCCAAAACATCACATACAGAAACCACCCAGTGGACTTTCCTTTCAACTGCTGCAACGGCATGCCAGCCGCCAATGAGATGCCAAACCTGACACCCCTACAGCTACAAGAATTAGATGTACAAGATCTAGATGTTGCCAACCATAAGCTCTCCCAATATTCTAAGGAACTGGAAAAGCTGATGGAACAACCACCCTTAGAAAAGCATACGTCCTGGCTCACAATCACATATATACACAATATATATATATATATATATATATATATATATATATATATATATGTTATATGAGAAGTGCACTAACTTACAATTTACACGTTAAAGTTACCATAGGTGCTTGAACCGTAATTGACTTCACACAAGTATCATATTACAACTTCCTAGAATTCTTAGAAATCACGTAGACGCTTTGTTCACATGAAAACTGATGACATAGCGTCAGCATTTTTACGTTATAAATGTAACCGAAAACAATTCTCAGTGTTCATTATCTTCATATAACTTCATACCTATAATATTGTCTTTGTAACTTAAACATATTAATTTTTTGTAATAAATATATTTTTTTAAAAAAGTGAATTTAGTGAAACCAAATCTAAAAGTGGCGCAGTCAGTAGGATATTCCAGACGTAATTAGAACAAGAAACAGTCTAACTAATTACGGTGGTTTCCTAACCTTCGCGGATACAAAGAACCTACTTGGACACCAACCACCGAGCTCAACAAGGGAACAAGCAGCGGCTACACAGTGTTCAGTGACGGATAGAACAAGTCCTATGATAGGAATAATCACGTAAGCGTTTAAAAAAAGTTACAATATTTAATAATTGTTGAACAAACAGTTCTATCATTTTTCCTATTTTAAATGAACCATCCTAAATATTTACCCAAGAACGAATTTTGAAATTTTATTTTGATAGTTTAAGATATTCTAAATATTTATTTACGTTTATACCTTTATTTAATTTATACTTATTTTAGAACCAGTAACAAAAATTTATTTCTCATATTTTTCTGCATTTTAATTACAATCGCAATTATTTACTTCGCTTTTCCCAAGCTTTGTATTTTCCTAATATTGCACAATCTTGAGTAAAATTACAAATTGCCAGAAACTAGAGCTGTAGCACAAAATGTAGAGCCCTACAAGCTCTCAGAAATTTTCGCTTTTATTCCCGAATACGATGGAAACCCAATATTTTTAAACACATTTATCTGTTCTTGCAATACCGCATATAATATGGCATCTGATAATCAACAAGTTCTGTTAATTCTCCACATTAAGAATAAGCTCCGTGGACGAGCGGCTGAACTAGTTAATTCACGTAACCCCAGCCATTTAGCAGATATTCAAAGTCTATTAGAAAACCATTTTGGAGATCCAAGGGATCTCTCCGCCCTTATTCAAGACCTACAAAGAATGAGGCAATTACCCAACGAATCTCCATTGACATTTTCAGCTAGGCTTCAAACACATCAAGCAAAAATGTTATCAGCTGTCAATAAACAAAATTTAACTGTAAAGGAGAAACAGGACTTAATTGAGTCAATGGCTCTAACTAGCCTACTTACGGGTCTAGAGCCGAAAATTGGCCAAATTGTGCGAGCCAGTGATCCCAGAGATATCCTGACCGCCATTTCCCGTATTAAAAGAGAATTACAGCTGTCCAATCTGGAAACTCAAAAATTCTCAGTCAACCGAAATGCACCCCAACAGACTCGTAAACCGAATAATGGTCCAGCCCCAAAACAATGTTCTTTTTGCAAAAGAATAGGACATTTCAGCATCGAATGCCTCATCAGAATGAGACAATCCCAGACTAACCAAAATTCTCACTCAAATTACTCGGGCCATCGCCCATATTATCCGAATCAGCCCGCTAATCAACCTACGAATTTTAATAATAGGCCTCAGTTTTCTCACCAACAACAACAACCCTCAACAAGTAGACCAACCCCAACTTCTAGTAATTTCAGGCCAAATCCGAGTTTTTTCAAACAACAACAAAAAACTCATCACTTAAACAACGAACAATTCGATCCGTATGAACATAACTATGATTTTTCTTTCAATGAGCAACAGAACTTTCAAACACCAACTGAATATAAAACCGTATCAGACTATTATTACCCTGATACACAAAAACACAACAAATTCGAATATCATTCCAGCGAAAATGTTTGTAATGATAATTATAACCAACAATATGATGAATATTACGATAGCGAACAGTTTTCTTCCCGACAAAATTTTCAGACTACCCCGGTAGAAACAAAACCTCCCGATCACGAGATCTCCGATCTTCAAACATAATTCAAACGATGAACTTGGACGATTTCAATCCAAACCTAAACTTTCCCGAACAGAATTTTCTGTAAGGCCACTTCTTTCGGTCAATTCGAAAAACCTTTACTACATCACCGACTCTTCCAATACATACAAACTCCTTATTGACACCGGAGCAGGACTGTCAATATTTAAGCCCGAAACTTGCCAACGATTTAAACAACGATTTCCCGAAAACGTAGTCATCCAAGGAATCACTGATCAGAAAATCTTAATAAACGAATCCACCCTTGTACCTTTCAACGTCGCCGACCCACACAAGGTATATATTTGCAACATCGACATTGAATTCGACGGATTACTGGGTTCAGATTTCCTTGAACATTATAACTGCGTTATAGACATTAACAGCAAACAACTTGTGACTAATTTTAAAACCTTACCTCTCTACAAAGTTACGGATGATACTGTCATGCGTACTCAGAACCCTTCAACTTTCAATAACTGCATCCCTGTTACTACAATCTCTATAGAACCCCGAACAGAACAAATATGTAAATTAAAATGTAACCTCACTAATACGGAGGCTTTCATATCATCCGCCGAAATAGAAAAAGTTTATCTTCCCCGTGCCCTTGTTAAAATTAATGAAAAAGGCGAATTCCTTACTTCAGTTTTAAATGCAAATGCTATCCCCAAGACTGTTAATTTCGACAATTTGGAACTCGAACCGATAAACAATTTTTCTGTAAACATTCTTTCTGAAAATTACTCTCAAAACTTGACCCAGCCTGATAGACAAACTACAATTATGGAACAACTTCGGTTAGAACATCTGAACGAGGAGGAAGCCGAACTTATTTCTCAACTTTGCCTCGAATATTCCGACATATTCTATTTAGAAGGTGACCAACTGACCTTTACAAACGAAATTAAACATTCAATAGACACTAATAACGCGAAACCCTCTTTCACAAAGTCATATCGGTACCCACAAATACACAAACAAGAGGTAAAAAGTCAGATATCGAAGATGCTTAACCAAGGCATTATACGTCCGTCTAATTCGCTATGGTCATCCCCAGTTTGGGTAGTTCCCAAAAAACTAGACGCATCTGGTACCCAAAAATGGCGTGTCGTCGTCGATTATCGTAAACTAAATGAACTTACTGTTGACGACAAATACCCCCTACCGAACATCTCGGATTTACTTGACCAACTTGGCAAATACCTCACCACTCTCGACTTAGCTTCATGGTTTCACCAAATCGAAATCGATATAAAAGACATCCAAAAAACAGCATTCACAGTTGATAATGGTCATTTTGAATTCGTTAGAATGCCCTTCGGTCTTAAAAACGCTCCATCCACCTTCCAAAGGGTAATGGATAATATTCTTTTAGGTGTTCAAAACGAGAGATGTTTAGTCTATATGGACTACATAATCGTTTATTCTCCGACTATACATGAGCACATAGCCCGACTTTCTGAAGTTTTCAAGGGATTGCGAAAAGCTAATCTAAAGATCTAACCCGACAAATGCGAGTTTCTTCGCAAAGAGGTCGCCTATCTTGGCCACCTTATAACTCCCGAAGGCGCAACCAAAAAACCCAAAAGATATCAAGTCCTTCTTAGGGTTAGCTGGTTATTACAGGCGATTCATCCCCAATTTCGCCAAGATTTCGAAACCTTTGACAAAATTACTTCAAAAAGACGTACCTTTCCAGTTCGATTCAGAATGCGTCAAATCTTTTGACGAATTAAAAAGAGCCCTTACTTCTACCCCCATACTTATATACCCTAATTTTGAAGAGCCATTTATTCTTACAACCGACGCCAGTTCATTTGCTATCGGCGCAGTGCTCTCAAGGTCCCGTAGGTAAAGATTTACCCATAGCCTATGCCTCCAGAACTCTCTGCAATGCTGAAACTAAGTATTCAACCATAGAACGAGAACTCCTTGCAATAGTGTGGGCGGTTAAACACTTTCGTCCGATAATTTTTTGCCGTAAGTTTTTACTTCTGACCGATCACCGCCCGTTAACTTGACTGTTTTCTATAAAGGATCCTGGAAGTAGACTTGCAAGATGGCGCCTTAAGCTCGAGGAGTACGACTATCAAATAATTTACAAACCCGGCAAAGTAAATAAAAATGCCGATGCTCTCTCTCGCATTAAAGTTAACAACTTTAATGAATACATATCATTTCAAGCAAACAATCACCTAACACCATTTACAGTACTCCCAACAAACGAAACTGACGATGACTCCCAAGAACCCCAGACAAGAAGTCCCATTAATCTCCAACAAATCTCTGAAGAATTTAGAACTTTTGTCGAGCGATATCAAACCGTCTCGCTCATAGATTACGACAAAATTCAATTTTCTAATTGCCAACTCTTAGACCGAGAAAACAAAAACATCTTAGTATTTCCCCAAGGCTCTCTCATGAAAGATTTTCACCATGACATCATAGAAGACATTTTTTGAGGAAAATGCTGATTTCCGTACCCCTAGAGTAAATGTCTTTGCTAGCAAAAGTGTCAGAAAAAGACGTTATTACATCGTCCCTCTCCCTTCTGACCCAGAAGTAGTCAACGAAATTCTTTTCGCATCTTTGTATAATAGTAGAGATGTGTTCACTGAAAACCAAGTATTCTGTGTTGAGAATAACATTGAACTGCCCATTTTGGAAATGCTTTCGTTTATCTTTTCAGAAATCGATATCAAATGGAAAGTTTGCCAAAATATCGTCCAAACGGTTGAGAAAGACCAAATACCTATCATTCTCGACCAATTCCATAACGGCAAAAATAATATACACCGAGGTATCAATGAAACTATCCGCAGAATAAAAGAAAAATACAATTGGCAAGGACTGACTAAGGACGTTGACAATTTTATCAAAAACTGTCAAACTTGCCAGAGAGCAAAAGTTTACCGGAGAAATCTCGACAGCCCACTTGTCATTACTGAAACCCCACGGATACCCTTTGAACGTGTCAACATCGATATCCTAGAAGTCCCAACAAAAAACTACGCATTGACTATCAGGGACGAACTAACAAAATTCTCTCAGGCCTACCCCATAACTGACAAATCCGCAAAAACCGTTGTTGGTACTTTACTACTATATTTCCAACACTTCGGTACCCCATTACGGATACACTGTGATTATGGCAGAGAATTCGACAACGCTCTGATGAGAGATTTGTGTAAGTTATTTGATATCAAACTGTCCTATTCTAGTGTGGGACATCCCCAGTCGAATGGTTCATTAGAACGATTCCACTCGACCTTACTAGACATGATTAGAATCCACAAATTAGAAAATCCCGACGAACACCCCTTCAACATCCTCCCTTATGCAATCATCGCATACAACAACTCCGCAAACAAAACACACGGATTCACTCCTTACGAACTTGTTTACGGACATACTTCGAGTAGGACTCCCGAAACTCTGTACAACCAACAATCATTGATAACTAAATACATCCGAGATCTCAACAACCGTATCACACACTATTATAAAATCGCTTGTGAAAGAACAGAAGTTCAAAAGCACAAAGCGAAAGCCCGATTCGATAAACATGTTTCCGAAAATCTCCCGAATTATCAAATAGGCGATAAAGTCTATATCAAGGAATCCCAAATCAAGGACAAACTCCAAAATAAATTCAATGTTCCTTTCGAAATCCTGGAGATTCACAAAAATTCCGCGACATTACTAAATCCAAAAACCAAACAAAAAACTAAAGTAAATTTCGACAGGATGAAACCGTTCTCAGAAAGTTAATTTCTGTTTCAGGTTATGCCTGCTGTTCGGATCAGCAGTAACCCAATTTCAAGTGGAACCTATAAATAACACATTAGGGATATACTACCACAACGAAGCCCAAATAACCGTTTCTAACAATAAATGGACACTTTTGAGAATAATTTTAATTTTGGATTTTTTGTGTACTGAATATAGGAAGATTTATTTATATAAATGTGTTTATTTAATTTAATAATTTTTGATTGGTGAACTTATGCGTAGAAAATATTTGATAGTATTTTTAGTTTTAATTATTCTCGTTTTATAATTTTGGGTTTGTTTTTTTTTACTTTTGGTTATTTTAATTAATTGTTTTATTGTAATATGATGAAATTTAAAGATTGGAAAATTTTGTTGTGTATGCCTTCAACTCATCAGTTTCTATAGTCGTGGTCTGTGGAGATGCAGAGATCCTGATGCAGATCTCCTACTAGCACTTAGCTAAAATACTACGATACATGTCATGTACAGGGTATGGTCAAAAAGTTCGGTAAACCACAGTTGGTAGTACAGTTAGGGTATGCGTAGTGCCCATGAACAGTTTCAGGCTAGTGCGGTTGGGGGCATTGAAGGATTTCGAAATGCAATGCCTTACAAGGTCGCGAAATTAATAGTTCGATTTCAAGTTCGAAAGAAAATGGTACGTTAAAATGTCTCGAATGTCATCGGGTCAGAATCCAGTCAATTAATGGAATTGGATATCGTAAATTTGGGCAGAAGAGGAAGCTTTTGGAATCAGTAGTGACTTGTAAAACCAGGCCTATTCAGTCTAACCAGTGAAAGTCACAGCGGATCAAGGTTATCTAGAAAAAAATGTTTTATTTAATTTTGGGTAAACAAATAAAATGCTGTAAGTAAAAGTCGTCTAGATGTAATATTGGTGTGAATACACACAGGTTACCCAGGTTAAAAGTGTATCTGTATCTACACATTGAGTCGAAATGGATAGAGAGAATCCAGATGAAAAATTAACGGATTGGATTCCAGTGTTAGGTATCCGCTATGTTGGCTTCTAGAGTGGAAGTCAGGACTTAAGTCCTGGAAAATTTTTGTTTGGTGTGGCTACCGTGTCCACGTAGAGCTATACAGATTCCAGGGATGGAGAATTGAAACGTTGTTATAAAAGATGGCAGTAGCCATGAAGAATTTCTGGTTTCCGGACATAGGAAACGTTGATAAACACAGACGATGTTGCGATATTGAGATCAAAAAATGATTAAAATATTGGGATGAGAAGAGCCAGTAACAGGAGGATAGACAGCCAGATTTATCCATTAAAAAAAGGTTCCAGAAGAAAAAAGATAGCTAAACAAATTCAGGAGTAGATAACCAGATGTCAAAGGTGCCATTATGATTCAAAGCGATACCAGTTCCACAACCAACCGAAGTTCAACCCAGACAGCCATTTAGCCAGCCAAAATAAATAGAGTACCATAGAGCACAGCAATCAAATTAGGCGAGCAAGGCGTACAACAGTGCGGATTTTGTTGTGCAACGGTCCGCAACACATTGGACTGATGAATTGAACTTTGCCGTAAACGCAAAGAACCAAACGTTCAACAACTTTTCGCATGTTACCTACTGCCCTAATCTTGACCTCCCTCATCTCAGCTGATATGATTTAGCAGAGTTAGTACTGGAGATATGGAAACAAGGCAGCGTTACAAAAGCATCGAGTGTGTTTTTGGAGTGGGTTCAATTAAAAATTGTAACGGGAAAGTGCAACTTAGTCAATAGAAATAATTTTGAATACCACAACACAAATTTTAATTGAAATTTCACGAGAAGTTTATAAAACTTAAGGAAAATTCAAGGCTACTGAGCCTTAAATTTTTCGAAGGGGGGAATGATGTAACACCCGGTGGTGTTAGATAAATTAATTTTTTTTAGTAATTATTTAATCAGTCTGAAATAATAATTATTTTACTCTTTCGCTAGTTTATTTTAAACAATTTTGAATAGTTTATGCATTGCTGTTGCCGTTTCGATCTTCTGCCGATAAAGGTTGTTGTTTGTTAGTTGAAATGAAATACTGTACATGCTGAAAAGTAGCAAAACCAGCCTCCTAAGAGAGAAACATGTCACCTGTCCATATAGGGCCCTAGGGAAGTCAATTAAAGAATTGTTTATAAAATTTTCGCCGAGGGGCGGGAAAAGCGTCAGTCGCCAGTGTGTTTTGGTTGTTAAATTTTTAGTTAGCTAGAAAGTTAGTTTGAAGTATATTTTCTTTTTGATTCACAGGTAAACCTTTATGGGATTAACGGATAATTCGCATCCGGTTAGTCCTTTACAGTTTCCTAACAAAGGGGTGTTAGTACCAAAAAACTGTGAGTTTTTTTTCATAGAGTGGTAGGTTCAAATTCTGAACCCAGGGTAGAGGTTTTCATAGACCAGCAAATGGCCGGGAAGAAACCTCGCGATAGGGACGAAGTAGCGTCGGAGTACGCAAAGCTAGATTTTGAAATTTTTAAAGATTTCATCAGAGTCGATAAAAGGAACGAACAGCAAAAAATTGTTTTTTTTTTGTCTTGATCTATTATTTAAATTTGGTTTTGTTTTTTTTCATTTTTTTATATTCCCTTGGTATATACTACTATATAAATTCGTTTGATAAACTGGCTCACCAACGATTGCCGATATAAGGGAAGACATGTTGTAGTAGAGACCTATAGGGCTTAACTAGGGTGGAATGGCAACTTTACTTCCCGGTACTAGTGGGTAAATTACACTGTAGTGATTTTTATTCTATAAATTTATTGTTGTATTTTGGAGTTAATCAACAGCCAGGATTTTTTGGAGTTATATTTTTTTTTTATTTCGTTTCTAATTTTTCTTTTAGTTTTATTTTCAATATATTGGTCATTTTTTTTGTTGTTTACTTTTAACTCATTACTTCTTCCCATGCAACCACCAGCTTTGAGAAGCCTGGGGACTTACCCTCTTAGAGGAGACTAGGTGACGAAAACCAGAAGCTACCAAGGACCGAGAGTCAAGGCAGATAAGAGGCAGTAAATTTCTTTTTTATATATTTGTTTTCATTCAACATTTCTCTCCAAAATTCTCTTCGGGTGGTGGCAGCGTTACATTTTTCTCTCAGGTTCTCTATTACGTTTATTACACAGTAAGACACGGCCTATATTTGTTACAAATGTGTGCGGAAAACTTTCTATAACAGGCAACCAGTTATCCAAGAAATTTTCCGAAATTGTACTTACTAATTTCAAACACTTATGTGATACAACAAAGAAGTGAGGAGGGAAAACTACAATAAATACCAGTTGAATCTAATTCTATAAGTAATTATTGAAAAAGAAAAACGCAAATGGTTTATATAGAATACACGGTAATATTTGTTAAATATTAAGTAGCTTTAAAGCAATTGAATGCGAAGTTTTTGTGCTTACCACATTTTGTAGATTCTGGTGCGGATATAAACTTTTTAAGCGTCATCATAATGCTTATTATGTTCTTCTAGTGAGATCAATTGTATTATTACAGCAAAATTGTCAAATTTGGGACATTTTTTATATCGGTAATTACAAAAAATATTAAGTTATTAGACGATTAGTACTTCTAATGGTATCTATAATGACAAATATGTAAATATTAATTTGTATTGATAGCTTTAATCTGCATTTAATGACTTGAATATGGGGTATCATTAATTTTGAATACTAAAGTTTTCCAGTTGCTATTTTTCTACTAAATCAATACGAACAGAAAAGGAGTATAAGAGGTAAGATATAGTTTTTAGGGTACTAATCCAAAAAAATTCAAATAACCCTTTGTATTCAAGCTTGAGATTAATATCGTTCAGTTAAATGCACTATTTAAAATTTCTGTTAGATGACATTTATTTATTAACTAATTAAGTAGGTAGGTATTAATATTGAAACATATAATAATTTCAAGCAACTTACGACGTCACAAAACAAAACTAGGATATGTGACCGGCAAAAGCGAAGTTTTTGTATTATATGTAACCTATTAAAACGAAACAACAGGGTTTTCATATTAATTTTCAAATATAAAATTGAAAAAAAATCAATAAAACAATAATGTATGCTATTATAAAATTGTAGTTTGTCTTTCGTTTGTTTGTTTGTTCCGGCACCACCTAAGAACTACTTAACTGATTTTGCTGCCTCTTTTTTTTTGCAAAACCAATAGTCTTAAAAAGTGGTATACATTTAATCTGCCTACATTGACAAAAACTTTAGATTTAGCGAAAAAACTTCTACGAATTTGGGCAACACAATTACTCTGTTGATTATACCGTACGCACCAAATAGTTGATACTTATATTAGCTCAGCTTTTATTCAAAATGCAAAATATACCAATGTATCTAACATATTTCAATTTTAAAAAAGTCAGCTGATATATCAAGTGTACACCCACACACAGGAAGTAGATTTGCCGTTCAGAAAATTTTACTGATGAACGTCTCCAGCCCCCTTGCCATCCACCCCCTGAGCCTTAACCCTGATCCTCACGCTAACGCCGTTTTCCTTCTGCATAATCGCTGTCGTCTTGTTGGGATAGCGGCTTTGGTTTGGTTCCGTTGCTTGACTTTATCGGTACTACAGCAATTGTCTTATTTGTGTTTCGTGGTTTATTCTTTGTTATGATAGATAGCTAATTATACCCTTCTGTGGGCGTGCACGTAGTCGTCGTTTGTTTTGTGGGTGTGTGTTCATCTGTCTTCATCTGTCTTCACTTTGCTTGGTAGGTTGGTTTCCTCCTCCGGACCCCCTTGTTATCTCCTGAAAAAAGAACGTTATATATTTCATTTTTTACTTACCTGTCTTCTATCTCTGGGGTTCTTCGTCCTCTTACCCTTCGCTAAGGCAGAGCTGGTTTTTAGGGCGTTTGTATCTGCCTATAAATCTGGGGTCATAGTCGATTAGTTGTCGTAGGTGAAGGTTTGGGTGCTGTTCCAGTTTGGGGTAAGCCTCTCTAGCCCTCCTCTTCATTTCTGCAAGCACTGGTTGATGTCGTAAATCGTTGAAAATCACCGTGTTACGAATGAACCAGCGTGCGTCGACTGCAAGGCGTTGGAATAGGTTCTCCTGCCTTTGAGTGGCCTGCCTGTTGTTCTTGCTGGTGTGTCCCCATACTATTGAAGCGTACGTCAGCATTGGCAAGATTACTGCCTTGATGAGAGTCAGCTTGTTTAAGAGTTCCAGCTTGCTTCCTCTTCCGATTAAGGGGTAAAGTTTAGCACGGGCAACATGTTTCGTGAAAGTCAACCCCTTGTTGATGATGACTCCAAGGTATTTGACTTCGTTCTTTCATGGAATTTGTCTATCGTTGACGGTTAGGTTTCATGTTGGAACGATAGTGCGGCGTCTCCCGTTGACGAACACAGCTTGCGTTTGTCCTCGTTGATGGCTATCTTCCACTGAAGGCAGCATTAGACTAAATTGTCAGTGGCTTGCTCCACCGCCTCAAGGCTGGCTCGAATCTGAAAGATTGGCATCCTATGGCGGTGTCGTCGGCAATTATAGCGTCGGTTGGTCTTGGGATGTCTGCAGTGTAGATTGAAAATAGCATCGGGGACAGGACTGCTCTTTGGGGAACCCCTGCCTCAGTGGTCTGGTATCTGGAGTGCTCCTGGCCTACTCGTACTCTTACTCTTCGATGTCTCAAAAAGGATCCCCCTAGCTGGATAATGTTGGAAATCGTAATTGGGCTATCTTGACTAATAGTCCGTCGTGCCATACTCGGTCGAAGGCTTTTGCTACATCGAGGAAGATGAAGGCAGTTCTTCGATTCGGGTTTAGTCCGTCTGCGGCGTGTTCTACTAGGCGTAGAACTTGGTGTTCGGTGGCGTGTTGATGTCTGAATCCAAACTGCTGGTCTGGAATCACGTTCAGATCGTCTATGGTCTCTTGGAGTCAATTCCCGAAGATACTTTCTGCTACTTTAGTCATGGCTGGTAGTAGACTAATAGGGCGATAGTTTTGTCGAAAAGTACCGTCCTTATTGGCCTTTGGCAGCATGATAATGTCGGCATACTTCCATCTCTTCGGGTAGTATCTGAGTCTTAGCATTGCATTGATGATGTTTGTCAAGGTAACGACAGCCTTCCTGGTGAACCGTTTAACTATCCTGTTGGATGCTACGAATGCTGGCTTCCAGAGCTGCATTGATTCCATCCTCTAGGAGTTGAATCGCCGCTTCGACCTCTTCCCTACTTTCGATCACAGGGACTGGTCTCAGTGTGCGGTCCAGGTTCCTTCGGAATAGGTCCCAATTCACCTTCTGGAAGCGTTGTTCTTCTTCGTCTCTATGCTCGTCTGGATCACCTACAAGCAGGATCACCGGGTTGTGGTCCGTTGATCCCTCTTGGACTGTGTGGATGTCTGCAAGATGTGTAGGGTTCTTGGTCACTGCGATGTTCAGGACATCTGATCGTCTGTTTATGTCGTGAGGGTAGTGTGTATGTGAGATAGCCCCATGACTGTTATGTCCCTGGTATCCACATAGGCCACTAGCCTCGCGTTTGTGTCTTCCTGTTCCACTGTGGTGATTTGCAGTTCATGTCACCAATGAGGTTTGTGTGTTGACGATCTGGCAGTAGAGCGTCGAAATCAGCATCCGAAAATCTAGGATTCGGAGGAATGTATACTGAAAAAATAGTGATACTTTGGTTATTAGTCATACTTATCTGAATGCCTGTTGATTTTGTCCATGCAAGGTTGTCCGGGATCAAGATTCTGCGGTGTGGTATTGTTGTCTTCACTAGAAGGGCTGTTCCCCCTCCTCTGGCATTCCTGTCGTTCCTGTAAGTGGTGTATCCCTTGATGTGGAAAGGCTTGCCTTCTGATAGCTTTGTTTCCTGAAGTGCCACGACATCTATGTTACTTCGAGTGATAAATTCACCCAGTTCATGTAGCCGGGTTCTCGCTCCTTGTATATTCCACGACTAATTGGGCATTGACATCGTTGAGCTTTTGTAAAGCCTGTTGGATCACTTTGCCCAGCTCTGCAATCTCGCATCTGGCGGCGTTGACATCCAACTTCTGGTTGGGTGCTGTTTTGGCCTTGGTTTTCGTTTGGTTTCTGGGTCGGTGGTGCGGATGGGCTTTCTTACTGCTGCTGGCGGCAGAGGAGGGAACTTCGCAGCTCCGCTGACTTGGGAAGCGTAGGACGTTCGCGGTTTCAAAGCTCCTGTGACCGCGGGTGGTTTTCCTGCAAGTTTTGTTGGCCTTGGTGCCTCCTTACATCCCCTGTAGCTGGCTACATGGGCTTCCTGGCAGTTTGAGCACTTGGCTGGCTCCGTCTCTTTGACTGGGGGGTCTGATGCCCTGTGTGGTCCAGAGCATTTGACACATCTCGCATCTTGGTGGCTGGTCTCTTGTCCGTGCCCAAGTCTCTGGCACATGAAGCACTGCATCTGTGAGGTCTCTGGCGTTGCTTTTCCATGGTTACGCATGTGTACAGTATTGTCTTCAGTTCCATGATGCTGTTCTGTTTCTGGTAATTTTACCAGAAACAGAGGCAGCTGATGGTTCTTCTTTCGTTGGGAGTACATGGCGTACAGCCCATACGGGTTGAATCCTTTAATCTTCAGGTCCTCATCTATTTCTTCAGTAGTGGTAAGGGTGTTTAAACCTCTAATCACCACGCGGATGTCCTTCGGCGGGAAGTTGAACGTAAGGAATTTCCTCTTCTTTTCCTGTAAAAGGGAGACTGTCTCGCGATATCCCTCCGATATCAAGTGTATCCATATATAGGATAGGTGAGACACAGCGCGGAGTAAAATTACATGGGTTAACGAATCTTAACGAAAGCTATATTAGGTGACACATATGCAGCTGAAAATATACCTACAGTGTGATTGAGGTAAGGGGGACTGGAATTAGTTGGAATAGAATCATAAGTATACATGGTACAAAATTCTATATTGGGTCGCGAATAAATAGTTGCATATATATGGTGGTTGAAATATAAGGTGGAATAGAATAATACCGTGGAACAAAAATGGTAGGAAAATGTTGTTGTAGAGGGTAGAACCTGAGCAGTTGCATATATAAAATACCTGAAAAGGTGGGCGAAGTAAAATTATAATTATACAATGTGATTCAAAATTTGTGAAAAAAACTGCTTATAAAGGGTGGTATAAATATATGGTGTAAGGAATTTATACGTTACACTGTGGTTAAAAATATTTGAGGAAAAATTAAATCTCGTAGCCGTTAAGGAGCTGGACAGATAGGATTGTTGGAATATAGGTTGCAATAGAGTTATACAAGGTGAATAAAAAAATATTTATTAAAATTGTTATATGGGGTAGCTCACAAGCAGTTTCAGTTTGACTGAAGTATATTGAAGATTGGTGGATTTACAGTTCCAAAGGGTGTAATAAAATGTGTTATATTGGGTGGCCCATAAGTAACTGCATATACAGGGTAGTTGAAATAGAGCGTGGATTAAAATTATAGTTAAACACAGTCGATAAAAATAAACGTTACATTTTGTTATCCACGTGATGCCCTTGTAGGTATAAAATATCTGAAGCATGGGGCGAAATAAAATTATATTTATACAGTGTAATTGAAATAATGTTAGAAAACATTGCATATAAACTGTGGATGAAATTTAAGTTGGAAAGAAATTATACTTTCCTCAGTGGTTCAGAAAATATCAGAAAAAAATGTTATATCGCTCAGCCCATAAGCAGTAGCATAGATAAGATAGTTAAAGTTTATAGGGTGGAGCATAGTTATACATATAGTCAGTGTATTGAACCTAATAGATCTCGGTGACATCTACCGTCTAGTGAGTAATTCCTCCTCCTGGTTCGAAACGTCTGTTATACGTTGAATGATATAGTTCTAAATATGTGGATATATATCTGTATATGTCATATATATAGCTATATTCGTTGGTCAACAAGCTGATGCATATATAGGCTGGTTGAAATATTTTGAGGTATAAAATTATGGTTATACAGGATGGTTAAAAGCTGATAGATAGATAAGTTATGTAATAATGGACTAATTGGCGGTAGCATATACAAGATGGTCTAAATATAGTTGGAAGTATATTAATACTTATACAAAGAGGTTGAACTAAAACTTGAATAAAATTGTTATATTAGGTGGCCAATAAGCAGCTGCAGTTTGGATGAAATATGTTGGGGTGGTACAAAATTTTTTATTATAGGTGGCCCATAAGTATATATACAAGGTGGGTGAATCGGGGGCGGAGTAAAATTATAGTGTTACTGGTTAGATAAAAAAATGTTAGAAAAATGTTATAGGGTAGACCGTGATCAGTTACAGTGTTAAACACGGTGTTAGAAAAAGTTTTATATGAAGGGTGGTTAAAATATAAGGTGTAGGGAACTTACGTGGCTCATTTTCAGAAATATCTTTTACATATCTTAGACCATGAGCAGTTGCATAGCTGAAATATAGGGTGGAGTAGAGTTATAGTTGGGTGTTTAAAAAATGTTATATTGGGCGACAAATAAACAGCTGCATGTGCTAGATGTTTGCACTTGCAATTTGGAATATATTTCGGATTGATGGGTGGATTTGCAGTCCAGTTATGTAGGTTCAACAAAGTCAGAAAAATGTGTTATATAAGTAAATTGTTATAAATTCATGTGATATTTCTTTTTTAAAAGAATTGTACACTCCCTACGCCCGTGAAACCGTGGGTATCGGGTAGTTATCAATATAAGTGTATGTTGCTTATCAAGTAAAAAATACGTAAATCATTAAGTAAGTGGTTTATATTAAAATATCTTTCTCAAAATTCTACAAAACTGGGCAAATATTCATGAGTAAGAAAGTAATAGGCATCATTTATATCTCTAAAGAGAATTTACCTACTTATTTGTAACTGATGAACATGCAAAGTCAATTGGTCACATAAGAATATGAAATTCCTAACTTGTGAAGCGCAAAGATTAATTGAACAATTTTTAACAAAATCAGACAAGAAACTACAATGCAGTATCGTTGCTATTCTATTCCTACTTCTATTAATTTTGAATGTTCGATTGTTAAGGTAGTTTACGGGTCAGAGTATACTGAGTCGAATTAAGAAAATTCTATTGTTATGATGCCAAATTCTAAAAAGCTAAATGGGCCATTTTTTTCCTGCTGGCAATAATTATTTATAATAACCATTATTTATTTTGTATTATTAAGGATATAAAATATTTTGTTATAAGCAATTAATAAGGGTTATTCGACTTTTTTATCTTATTATTCCTTTAGTAGGTCATAATCTAACTTGGATCTTGAATCACTGATTAGTATGTAAACGGGTGGTAATATCTCTCATGGATAGTTATTACTGTCGAGTTTTAAAAAATAACAAAGTACCTTTTTATGATTTTAAGTTTTTTTCTCTTGATACCGTAAAGAGTTTATATGTGTATATGTTTCATTTCTACTTGTATAGTTCAACCAATAAAAATTCAAATCACTCTCAAATTTTCATAGAAGTCAAATTTTAATAGTGACTAAGAAGTTAATTAGCGTCAAAACTTACAATAAATTTTGTGGAATATGCTCTTTGTATATCTATAGCATTTTTTGATGATAGTTTTGTTGTGTAGAACAATTATTTTAGTAAATATAATAAAAAAGTTACACTACTTTGACTTAAACTACAATAATTTTACGACGGGTACAATATTTTCTTTCCACAGTTTGTCAATACTGCTGCGAGTAATAGTTATAATTTTTTCATAGACTATTGAATTTGTTCAAAATACATAAAGTTGTATTTTTCAATAGAAATTTAAATGGAGCCATTTAAAGGACATCTTCTTCTTTTTCTTTCATAGTCTGTATTTGTCCACTGTTGGACATAGGACTCTTCCAAATTTTTCGATTCATTTCTGTCGTTTGATATTCTAGTTCATTGTGTACCCTCTATATTTTTCACATCCTCAATCCACCTCCTTTACGATCTTCCTGTTCCTCTTTTAGTTTCACGAGATTTCCTAATGGTTAGTATCTCTGTCCATTTTTCCGAGTTCTTTTGCCGGATGCCCGAATGATTGCCATTTGAGCCTTGCTACAAGACTCGTGTTATCTATTGCTTTCGTTCTATTGCAAATGCCGGTATTTCTTACGGTGAGTTCCAGTATGATCCGTTTCAACTCTATCTAAGTTATACTTTTCCTTTCCACCGATTTCTTTGTCAAGGTCATCGTTTCCAATCCACATATAGCCATTAGTATTGTGCAACTGTCTTATAATTTAGCATGTTTGTAGTATAGAACTGACTCTCTCAAAGACTGACAGTTGAGTCCAGCCATTAATTTAGGCTATTTGACTCTCTTTACCAATCTGAATGATCTGACGAGATACAATGTACTGCCGTAGGTTCTCTAGGAAGAAGTTTTCAATACTAATAACATTTTGCGTGTTGCTCATTATGGTCTTATAAAGGTTCATTTTTAGCCCAATTTTGTTAGATTGTTCGTTTAGACCTTGTAGAATATATTTTCGCTCGTCTATGTCGGCACTGATCACTACCATATCTTGTGCGACTCAAGTGACACATGAGTACTCCATCCGCATTGAGATCCACATTTTTCCAATCCATCTGTTTAAATAAGTTTTCCAGTTCCCAGGTAAACAACTTGGTTGAGATAGTGTCGCCTAGTTACTCGAATAACTAGAAGCGAAAGCAGGAGGCTACGAGAATTATGCGAACCGACCTGAAGAGGGCAGATGTGACTCTGCCGAAACGTCGTCATTTTACCATCGATCCCGGCAAGGATCAGTTATCAACTACGCGGATGAATTCCCGGAAACCACCTAAAACATTTAGTGCCCGCGAAAACTTAAAAACAAATATATATATATATATATATATATATATATATATATATATATATATATGTTATATAAGTTATTCCATCGACTTTTATGAAACCATGTAGCAACAGTTCCCAAGCTGAGTCAGCATCCACGTGTCGTCTCAGGTTACCTTTCGAAGACGTACATCCGTGAGAACTGCAAGCGCGGCGACAGCTTCGTCAGCGTGCTTAGGTTATAAATTACTCATTTGCCTTGTATCATTATTCATTATTACTTACAGTTCTGTCTAGTTTAGTTTACAACGTAATTTATATATATATATATATATATATATATATATATATATTTATATACTAATTATTCTATATATATATATATATATATATATATATATATATATACATACTTACTGGCAGCAATAACAATCTAGTAATCCACATCTCAAAGTCTCTCTGAGGATTAAGCTTAATGGCAAGTGCAAACCAGCAAATGTAAATCACTATTATCAGTCTAAATGCCAATTTTAACCATTTTGAATATCTGAATCTCGCATTGAACTCTATAATGCGCCATAATTCTTCAAATGGATCGAAAATTTTGAAAAATAGATACTCCATTATTTTAAAGAATTTAAAAATATACATATCCCGAACATTTAATGAATTTAGTTTAGGTAAAGTGAGTTCAAATTTTAACAAAATTCCCTAACAAGTAGTGTTCTAGTTGAGAACCCGGTAAGCGATAGTATCGAAAATAGTGAATATTTACTCTCGACTTTCGAGAACACTTTCTAAGTAATTCCGATGATTATGATTTATTTGTTACTACAACAAACGTTTATAAAATATAAAATACTTACCTTGTTCACGTAGAATATCCATTGTTCCTATTGCAGGTACATTGCATAACTGAGTTGAAATGCAATATGTGAATAAATAATACAAAACTCCAATCCGAGTCATTTTTCACTGCTAATGAATAAATCTATACTATGTAAACATAGAAATGACGAACATATTAAATATATATTAATTGTTATTGACAATTTTTATTTAAATGAAATGAGCAATTTTATTTCTTTAAGTTTTTAAATTTCAAGAAACGTAAGTGTGTGCAATAAATTTGTCAAGAATCGTAGAATTTTAATTGAAGCTGCACAGGTTGAAATTTTAGGTAATTTTGCCATTGACTCGAACATCATTACCAAAAGTTTCCAGGATAACAAGTATTTCCGTCGGCTCTTTGCATAAATAAATTCTTTTTCTCCGAAATACAGCTCTTACAAAAGCATTTCAGAATGTCTCTAAGACGCTGAGCATCAAGAAAACGAGAACCGCAGCCTTTCATTCACAATCAAAGGAAATGCTTGAAAGAATCAACAGGATCTTGCAATAACTTCTACCCAAGCTCGTCAGTACATTCTGCAGTACCTGATGGTCTACCGCTCATAACCTGGAGACTTGGCATTGATGTTTGATTTATGGCAAAATGACCTATAATATAATATTATTATTTGTTCCAAAGCAGCCAAATATATATATATATATATATAAATTAGTTGAGTGTATATTTTCTTGATTTGAGGTCGTTAAAAATGAAAGGATTGTATTCATATCATATGTTTTAATGATAACGTTTCGGCCATGTTTTTGGCCTTTTTCAAATCCATTCTAAAATTGTTAAAATTATTTGTATATTTAAGAATTTATAAGATTATAATTTTGACTTACCTACAGCGTTAGTATTTGTAGAATCACATTTTTTTAAGTTAATCATTTTACTACTTGACACAAACTAAAAACTAACATTGTGTGTCCTTTCGGAGACAACGATATATACTAATCCCAAACTGACCTGTTTGTTCTTTTAATAGATTTGAGAGTATATATCGTTGTCTCCGAAAGGACACACAATGTTAGTTTTTAGTTTGTGTCAAGTAGTAAAATGATTAACTTAAAAAAAATGTGATTCTACAAATACTAACGCTGTAGGTAAGTCAAAATTATAATCTTATAAATTCTTAAATATACAAATAATTTTAACAATTTTAGAATAGATTTGAAAAAGGCCAAAAACATGGCCGAAACGTTATCATTAAAACATATGCTTTGAATACAATCCTTTCATTTTTAACGACCTCAAATCAAGAAAATATACACTCAACTAATTTATATAATATAAATAAGGTCGAAGAAAACAGCATACAATACTATATATATATAACTTTAAGTTTTCGCGGGCACTAAATGTTTTAGGTGGTTTCCGGGAATTCATCCGCGTAGTTAACTGATCCCTGCCGGGATCGATGGTAAAATAACGACGTTTCGGCAGAGTCGCATCTGCCCTCTTCACGTCGCTAGAAGCGAAAGCAGAACGCTACGAGAATTATGCGAACCGACCTGAAGAGGGCAGATGTGACTCTGCCGAAACGTCGTTATTTTACCATCGATCCCGGCAGGGATCAGTTTACTACGCAGATGAATTCCCGGAAACCACCTTAAACAAATATATATATATATATATATATATATATATATACACAATATCATTTTTAATAATTAGTTTTTCGAAAAAATATGTAATGGATTAAGTAAGTAACCCTCAATTACTCAACAACTCCATAATTTAATTTTTGAGTTTTTAAATTTGTCAATTTCCTACTTTGATATGTAAACAAATATGAAATAAGGAAATAAACCTATCTTAATTGATTTTACAAGAAAAGTAATTCACCTACTGTTTCTCAAATGTCTGTGTGTGGTTGCTCAATAAATTGTTGGACAAACCTTTGTAAAAACACAGTTTTGCACCCTAACACCAAACCTTTATTTTAAATACTCAACGCCCCTTCAATAATTCTAATTGTCAACATCAAGGAGTAAACGAAACTGATACACCTTTGTTTAAATTCTGTATTTAAAATTCCACTTTATACCTAAAAAAGAGTGCGCACATCAATTTATGCCAAATTTTCGGTGGGAAACCTATTCTATTCTATTCAGCTATTTCTTTTAGGACAACGTTTAATTGACTATCCTAAAAGCTTTTACTCAAGGTTAGGGGCGTAACTTTCTGGCTTAAAATTTCAGTAAGATTCATAAATTGGCATTTCTAAAATTAAAATTATATGCTTTTGGGCATGCCTTAATCAAATCTTTTAGTATATCCTCATTTCAGGAAATCTAAATAACATTCTTGTTCCCATAAGTTTTTGCTTGGTTATGACAAAATTTAGCATTTATCGTTTTTTATCACAGTAAATATTACTGACTGTTCTTCAAGAAAAACAAAACATAACTTCGTTTAATAGAATTAACGGCAAATATTCAAGCAACTAGCCATTGACGTGACTTCACCAGATGCAACAGAGATGCGCAATTCCATACTTTTTAATAATTGAAACATTTACTTAACTATTTAGCTTTTTCAAGCTTTTGACATGATCTAGAAGTGTTTCAATGCTGTCACGTCAAGTTCCACACATTTCTTAAATTTACAGTTCAAAATATTTAGTAACTGACGCTAGATAATAAGCAACAATACCTACATTCAAAACATACTGTTGATTCAGTGTTCCTTTCACACAAGATCTGATATGATTCTAAATAGCATCCTTCAAATAAATACTAAAAATTTTAGCACTAACGACTCCATATCTGTCAAAACCAGAAGGCTGATTTATTAGTATAAATCACTTGCAGGATAATCTTTCAAAACTTTTAATAGAAGAAAGTACTTTTTAGGGTTCCGTGTATACAATATACGGATACCCTTATAATATCACTCGGGATTTCTGCCTCTGTCACATCACTGCAATTTTTTCCTAAACTACTGGACGGAAGAGGTTGAAATTTGTTATAAATGTATAGTTTTGTGACCCAATCAGGAGTAGATATCGTAAAAGAAGAAATTTTGATTTTAGGGGTACTCCTGTGGGGAAAAACTAAAAAAACCCGAAACTACTGAGCCTAAAATTTTGAAAATAATAGAAAATATAGAACGTTGCCCGTTTACAGCAAAAATAAGGAGAAACCACTAATATTAATTTTGAAGGGCAAATTATAGAATTAAATGAAAATTAAATTTTTTAACGCATCATGTAATACATTAAAAAGATATCAACGAAAATGTATGAAAATTTTCCTATTCCCACCCTTATCTCCGAAACTATAAAACGTAAAGCTTTGAAAAAAATTAGTGGTATAGGGTCTGACTTGAAATTTACTAAAAAAAAAGAGAAACCTCTACTTTTAATTTTGGGGGCAAATTACAGAATTAAATTGAAAATATAAAATTAAAATTGTTTCTAATGCATCACGTTATATATCAAATGAAAGAGCTCATTATGACGGAAACAAATATATTTTTTTCATATTTTCAAAATAAATTAATTAAAAGATATTAACAAAAATATTAAAAACTTTACCCATTCCCCGCCTCTTATCTCCTAAACCTTAGGCAGTAAAATTTTGAAAAAAAATAGAGGTATAGCGCCTCACCTGAACGGAAAAATAAGCAGAAACCCCTAATATTCATTTTGGGGGTCAAATTATAGAATTAAATGAACAACAAAAAAATAAAATTGTTTCCACCGGTTCATGTAATATATCAAATCACAGGGCTAATTATGACGAATACAAATATATATTTTTATTTTTTTTAAATGAATATTTTAAAATATATTTAAAAAATATATTTAAATAATTACCCATTGCCCCTTTTATTCCCCAAACTATAAGACCTATTTTTTTGTTTACAGGAAAAATACGAAGAAATCCCTAATATTAATATTGGGGACTAAATTATAGAATTAAATGGAAAATAAAAAATATTTTTTTAACGCAACATGTCATACATCAAATGAAGGGGTTCATTATGAGGAATACAAAGATATATTTTTCATATTTATAAAATTAATAGTTTACCAGATATTAACATAAGTAAATAAAAAATTCTCATTTCTCGCTTTATTTCCAAAACCATAATACCTAAAATTTTGAAAAGAATCAGGGGTATTGGGGCTCACTTGAAATTTAATGAGAAAAATTATTAGAAAACCCGTAATTTTTGGGAGAAATTATACAATTAAATGGAAAATAAAAATTCAATTTTCAAACGCATAATGTAATATATCAGATAAAAGGCACATTATGTGAATTAAAAGTTTGTCATATTTTTAAATCATTTGTTTAAAAGATATTAACAAAAATATTAAATATCGACTTAATTCCCACTTTAGAAACCACACTATTTAAATTGTGAAAAATATATTTTATTTGTATTTTTCAATAATTTAATAATTTATGATTTAAAACTTGACCTATTTTGTCCTTTATCTTCCAATCTACAGAGCCTCACAATTCAGACAGTAGATTATAAAAGGTTTCCCTGAATGTTTATTAGTAAAATAACACTCTAATGTTAATTGTTGGGAGCCAAATTAGAAAATTAAATACATATTTATTCTTTTAAAAATTAAGCGAATCCTGAATCAGATGAAATAAAAAGTCTATTTGTGGAAAATGAAAGTGTATATTTTTTATAAATTTAAAACGCTTCCCTTAAAAGATATTGGGCTAAATATAAGAAAATGCACTCATTCCCTGGTTGTTTGAAACTGAAATATTAGAATCTTGAAGGTGGTACGAAACCCTTAGGATCCGAGTCCAACTCGTTCTTGACCAAATTGTTTTGTATTGCCATCAACTATATCTCTTAATTTGAACATGAATAGAAGACAAGGTAACAGGGTATTAAATTAATAGTGTAATGTTTTTATTAACTGTTTGAGTTCTTGGATCTATTTAAAAACACAGCCGAACTCGCTACACTTAATTTCCACCACTTTTATAGTGTCACAACTATTTACAATTTATGTTGAGCACCTGTTGTTTACTATACGGCAATCTGATACTAAATGAAATTTCGTCAGCTATCTGTAATTATACATTTCTTCTCAGAATTCCCTAGTAGGTCAAAAAGCCACCGAGAGATTGCCTTAATGGACTCTATAATTGTTCAAGAAAGTCAACAAAGCCAGGCGCTGGCCTCGAGGTACCAGAAAAACAACCTATTGGATTGCACGAAATATCGGAGGAATGCTGATTCCACCAAATATCGCTACAATTGTTAAAAACGTTTAAAATGTGTCCTTTAGAGTTATCGTCAATAACTGTTCACTGAATTCTAAGTGCGACATAATTAAACGAGAATTAGCTTTATGGTAACAAAAATCAGTAAATCAGCTTTCAAGATTACTAATAAAGTTCACTATTTAAGACATTCTCCAATTAAAATATATTAAGTACTTCTGATTCTTAACTCATAATTCCGTTCATGGGAATGTAAGTGAGTAGTTTTGAATAAAATCTCCATAACTAATGAATATGATATCCGAAAAATGAAAACTATATTATCACAACTCAAAGTTATCAATTTTTTCTCAGTCAATATTATTTTACTTTCATATAAAATTTCCTCTCACTTAAAAAATCACTTTGTAAGGGACTCTATTTGTCCATTTCCAGTTTCCCTTTTATCACCAGACTCCACACTCAGGATACAAATTCGAGTGACGTAAAATTACTGAAGAATTTAGCCCAGCAAGTGTCAAACATTTTTATGTTCTTAACAGAATTTAGTGACAATTGCTGCGACAGCTTTAGGCATGCAGTTTGTATCTTAGGTTTAAGAATCTAATTACATTTTGAAAAAGTCCAGTTTTCACCTTTCAGTTAAATAAATGCAAAATATGCTTACTAACAGATAAATTGCAGCACTCAGAAGGAGATGTTTAAATTTAATATTATTTTGGTAAATCATAGACTTCATAGTAAATAGCAAAATTACTTGTACGCCGATTGTATAGCCAGCTAAGTGAATTTGATTGAGGTTGAATTATTGGTTTACGAGAGGTAGATTTTGAGACATCCTTAACCATACGAACAGATATCCAACTACTGTTATAAGATGTTGTTAAGCGTGGTTTGATAATACCAAAATAGGAGAAGAGTAGGCACCGGACGTCGAAGGGACACATATAAAATTCAAGATCGACGTCTAAGACTTATGACCGTTAGAGACCGATTTTCGACAACTCGAAATATAGCTGATCCGTGGTTAGGAGAACAGGGCTAGCTTATTAGTGTTCGAACGGTTTATCGCCGTATAAGGTATTTAGGACTACATCATTATCGACCCCATCTTGTTCTACCTCTGACCACTAACCATCGACGGTAATGATAACTGTGGTGCAGAAAACGACAACATTGGGATGTGGAATAGCATCAGGTTGTCTTCTCTGATGAGTGGCTATTCTGCTTGGGTGGACATGATGGCCGAAGAAGGAGCTATCCATAGACCACGTAACTGGTTTTTCTTACTATTTGAACCCCCCATGGTATGGGTACCATGTAACGCCATGTAGTTATTTAGTTGACCCCCAGGTGTCCCCCCGTATGTTACGTAACTTTTAATCCAATAAATTAGCCTAACGATTAATATGAAAACAACTCAATAGCTCTAACTTCTGGCCGCGCCCTCGTGTTTCATAATATTTATCATTACCGTCACCTGAAAAATGTTTTCTTTAATATAGAAATACACAAAAACCACTAACAAGTAATACCCAAAAACTATCATCACCGATCAAAACGCATACTGCCGCGAGCCCGTCGCAAAAGCCGTTTCTCGCCATAGTAAAATGCGGTCCGAAAGTAGGGTAAGAACGAAGAAAAATTACGTAACAGCTGGTCAGCATATTTACCCTCATCCCATGTAGCAGTACATCACATTAGAGCTTACTCCCCTCTGCTCGTAGAAAGAGTTACGTGGTTTTTGGATGGCCCCTTAGACGAAATCGAGGAGAAAGACTTCTTAAATTTAATGTTGAGCGACATGTACATCTTTGTTCGAGGCAATACGACCGAGCAACGATATTGTCAGGAAGTTCTCTCTTACCTTAATTGGCTCAAGAATTCCATATTTCCACAAGATAATGCTCTGCTTCTTGTTGCTCGAGTTAGTTTAAACTTTTTTGAAGAGACCGATATGAATCTGTTCCCGTGGCGTCCCAGATCTCCGGATCTTTCACTCATAGAACATGTTTGGGATGTGATGGGTAGAAGTTTCGGAAACTTACCACAGCCACTACGGACTACGGACTACGGAGGTTCTAAGACATAAAATACAGGTAGATTGGTATGGTATTCCCTAAGAAGAAATATCCCATCTTATTGAATAAACACCAGGAAGTTGGGGAGTTTATAGAAAGCCGCGGTGGACAAACACATTATTAACAGACTTAATAAAATATTTAAACTCCTTCATATTGCTTATTAAAATTTTAATCATCTGCTTCTTACTATAGCATCTATGTTTTACCAAAACAATATTAAATTTAAACATCTCCTTACAGGTGTTGCGATTTCTTTGTCACTGACTACAGTTAAACTGGATAATATAATCACGTCCCAAATTTATAAGAAAACATTTAGAGAAGTTACTCAATAATAGCAATAATCAAATCATGCAATAACAGTAAAATTTTAATAACAATTTACACTTGTATTAGAATAAGCAAAAGAAGTATGCTGCGACACAAATTTGGTAATCCTGAGAAATTATTTGCAAAAACAATAACTTACCGTGACTTGTTTACACTTTGCGAACAACAACTATTCGCGAAAGAATTACGAATGGTGAGTTTAGGTATTGAATTCACAAAAAAATATTTTAAGAGCGTCAGGCCATGTCCTAAGACTCAGCAACGTATGTACGTTATAAGTGCCAACTCAGACATGAAATACTGCAATATGGTGTGTATTTATATCATAATGTTACATCATGTTCTATGGTATATAAGGTAATAATGTAAGTCTAATAATTCAATACAAGGTCGTAGCCAGAAAAATATTTCAGGGTGGGTTGGATAATTGTTTTTGATTAGTGATAGGCTGATTAGAACTGCAGATTATATTTTTGTTCATGTATTTCCAGTATATATAAAATTGTATAAATATAAAACATATTCATAGGAAAAAGATGATAAGTTGGTTAGAATTGAATCTTTAAACCCAAAATTCCAATTAGGTTGATCCCCAACTGGCTACGGCCTTGCTTCAATATGGCGCTTATCGGTAGATTTTCCAATTTCTAGTGCAATGGTGAATTGAACTAGTAACACACCGTGGAAGATGGATGGGATTTCATTCAAAGTTATGCTGTAAATACAATGAATACTGGGAGTCCTAACTTGACTTTTAAAATTTAAGCCCAATGAAAACTGAGATAAATGTATGTTAATTATAATTGTGGAAAGTCTTGTATAGGAAAACACCAACTGACCCCTACAGAACAAAGTTTCTCGTACTATTGTACATTCTTATGTAAACATTTTGGCCATTTGACGAGATTTCAAGAATTATGTTTCAGATTCATTTGAAATTTGGTACCCTCAGAAAAGTATGGAAGATTATTGCATTTGCGCTCATGGCCTGGTCTCAATAAATATGATATGAGCCATGGATTCCCAACGGGGGCGGCATCGTCCCCTAGTGGACTCTAGAGCTTTTCGTGAGGGCGATAATTTGCCCAAAGGCAAATTTGTAAAACATTGACAGCAACATCTAAAGAACTTATCGATTTTCATTAATATCTTTTTAACGGTTAAAAGTTCCATTATAGTACGACATAAGGTTCATTCTAAAGATAACTGAAATTTATTTTAAAATATTTAAAACAATCTATTGCGTAAATTTTCTTAAAAGGTCAAGACATGAAAGTGCATGGGCTATTTGACAGCCGCAATTATGCTTTTTTATTAACTTTTTTGTTATATATACTAAAGTAAATAAATGGGAAACTTCATTGATTGGGTGTCTAACTTGGGATATAGGACGATTTTGTCCCATAATGCTAGCTCGTGGCAATAAGCATTAAGTATGAACTAATTAATAGTTTCTTTGGTCTCGGATTATCTCGAACATCAATGGTTCGGAGATTGATTAAATATGGATAAGAAGTTTAAATTAATCAAAAGTAGTTCAGCTTAACTTCAGTAAATTTAACTTTTGGATAAGAGAAAAAAAAATTAAGTGGCAAAAAATTTAAAAAAGAAATGTTTAGGAAGGACAGAATTGCATAAAGAGAGGAAGAATAAATAAGAACTCAAAATTTAATTTGCAATAGCAAAGGAAATTGTATTAATTATACAAAAAGTTCAGTTTTTAAAAACAATAAGCTAGGAATGTTGAAGACAATTTTCCAACTGAATACTGAATACAATGAAGTGCAAAATAGCGTTAGAATTAGCTTTTCTTCTGGATTAAAATCATATAAAATACACTAGGTTAAATTAAAACTGTATTTTGTCAAATTGTAAAAATTTAGAAAAGTTCTTGTTTATTTTGCTCCCTAGATGTTAGTATTCAATAACTTATAAAGTAGCTGTTATAAGTTGTTGCAGGAGCCATACCATTTTAATCAGTGATACAGTGCAAATCATTAGTTTCCTAAAATAATCAAGTAACTTGTGAGATAAACAAAAACTGCATCAACTGTTTCTATGGCGACCATTTTTAACCGAAACGAAGTGGCGGCCTCTAGTGAGGGAAATCGTCCGAACCGCTATTGATTTCTATTAGTACCAGGGATAGATGAAGTTAATGAAATGTTATATCAATATTCATCAAGTAAATGATGAATGAAGGAGCTGGTGGTAAATCAATAATGGGATATAAACTGAAAAATGGTATCATGTCTAAATTTTAAAAGCAAAATGGTAAGCAGAGACAATAATGGAGTTGGATGAACACGCCCCGAGAGAAGAGAATCAGTGAAAAGCAAGGTATTCTAATAAAAAGCGGTTTTAATTAAAAACTTATGATTTGTGTGTTTTATATGGTAATTTATGTATATTTGTTGATTAGTATTTTTGAATAATTGTATTGCAATATAGTCCGTGGGTTCAATTTTAAAATTATAAAACTAATATTCACTTTCACTTTTCTAGAACTTTATTTACATCAAATTATACAGAACAGCTGATTCACAATAACATTCGAGATACGCTCATCGTCCTTGCTAACTAACTGCTGCGAGGATGGGTTTCCCTTTTAAAATCAGCATCGAATTCTCTAGTATAATCCAGTGTCAATTTTACAGTTGTCGAGTTATGATCGAGATAAGTCTTTCTCCCGTCCGAAACTTCTAGCTTTCGTAACACTGCCCCCCCCCCCTTTAATTCCGATCGTCCCGATCAGAAACATCTTCTCCATGGTAGGGAGCGAGTCGATCTAAATGGACCACCTTCGACGGATCCGGTAGACGACGTCATTAAGCCTCTTGACCACCTCGTATGGAACATCCCAGGCGGGTGTAAGCTTTTGGGGATTTACCCTTGCTCCGTTGGGGGTTGTACAGCTAGACTTTGTCCCTCTCCTGGAAACCGACTGAATTGGCCTTGAGGTCGTATCGCGTCTTCATCCAGTCACTGGTGGCCAACATCTGCGTTCGGGCTAATTCATGTATTGCTAGCATGTTATGTCGGAGCTGGTCGGCATAATCGTCGATGTCTTGGAAAGGTTAGTCGGGGGAGCCAAATGCCAAATCGCAAAGTAATCGCAGCTCCTTTCCGAATAGGACCCTGGCTGGGGTCAGGCCTGTACTATTATGTACGGCAGAGCGATATGCCAACAGGAATAGGGGAATATGCTCATCCCAATAGGTGTTATTCCAAGGTCCTGTTGAATCTTTCCACCATTCCACCAATTCCATCATGTACTTCGGTCAGGAGGGATGGTACCTTTTTCTTATGCTGACTGGTTGGAGTTTCCTTGTTGGTAAGCTCGGTTTGTTGGCTATCCCTGGTCGGTAATCGTTCAGGTGGCCTCACTCGACAATCACGTTGAAAGTGTCCTGTCCGTCCGCAGCGGTAGCATGCCCCTCTGGTGCCAATTCTTTGTGACCGTTCTAATATTTTGTTCAGGCCAGCAAGCAGCGCTTGAAATGGTGACTCTGACTCTTCCTGGTTGAAGGAAACTGCTCGGACCCTCGGCTTGGACATGTTCATGACGGCCTCTACTTCCAAAGCCCGAAGTAGAGCTTCATTACTTTTCTTGACGCCACTCAGTCTTAAATTTCTTTGTACTTCCACATTTCTGATGCCGTTTATGAAACTCTGTGTGGCCAACTGGTCTTTCGTTCCCTCGGGAAGGTCTGGGTAGGAGAAGTGTACTGACCGTCTAATTTCTGTTTCGAATTCTTGCAGGCTTTCACCGGGTTTTTGAGTTTTTCCACTCACTTGGACTTGTTATACTTGGCTCAAGGATTGATTGTCGTATCGCTTAACCAGGATGGCGATGATCTTGTGGAACTTGCCTTGTTCCTCGACTGGAATACTTTCGAGGGGTTCTAGGGCCGGATCTCTTAACGAAATTACCAAAGAAGTAGATTTTTCTTGATTATCTCATCCATTATCTGTAGCCACGGCCTCAAATTGCCGTTTATACATGGGCCAAGATGAACTGCCGTCGTGTTTTTAATGGAACTTATTTCAAATTTCACCTGGCTCTGGATGGAAACGATGTCATCTTCTTTCATTTCAAGAGTCTCCACATTACTTTTTAGGCTCTTTATGTCGTCGTTCATTTCTTTTATGTCTGATTCAACTATTTGCATTCTTTCATTAACTGTTTCAGTAACTGGCGATACAATTTATATTAATTGTTCAAATTGCAGTTGTCTTTTTTCTTCAGTTACTTTCAAATCAGTTTGTCTCTGTTCGTCTAATTTAATTTAAATTGATTTTGTCGTTTTAATTCAATGTGGTCTTGTTTTTATTCAAATATTTTAAAATCATTTTCTCGTTTTTCTTCAAATTTCGAGAATAATCCTTCAATTAAATTATGTTGTTCACTTTTCATAGTGGAAACTAGATTTTGTTGTTTTTCTTCCATCGTAGATTTTCTAATTCTATTTTACGTTTTTCATCAAAAGATTTTACTAACCTTTGAATTTCTTCTTGATGTTGTTTCTCATTCTTGTCACGTTTTTCTAGAATCTGTGCAATTTTTTCGTCTAGTCCCTCCGTAACCTGCTTGACTATTTTTTTGATAGTTTCGTCCATCTTTTCCATGCTACGAGTTTCCATAAATCAAATTACGATTTTAACTGCACTTAATCCTTCACTTCTGGTCACCAAATTGCAATATAGTCCGTGGGTTCAATTAACGTCGAATAAGTTTTTCTCCCGTCCGAAACTTCTAGCTTTTTTTTATATCCCAGCGATCGTTGTCGTGCTGAAATGAAACAGGTTCGACTTTGGTAAATTTCGTTACAGTATTAAGACTTTTATATAGAAACTAGCTGACCCGTCCAGGCTGAGAGCGGGTTACAGAAATCCGTGTATTCTATATATATATTTTTTTAAATTAGTAATTTTTTGGTACATTTACAGATTTTTTTTGAAAATCATATTAGCATTATCATTCATTGAGTTAAAATTATAAGCCAACAAATGTTTCTAAAAATACATTATTTCCTGATTTAATATGATTAGCTAGTTTTCATTTCAAATTCTTTGACTTTTCATTGCTATTATTAATGCTTTTGGTGTTTTTCACATTGTCGATAAGTTTGACATTTACTAATCTTTAACATTTCTGGTATTTCTGACATTTTTGACTTTTTTCACTCTTCTTTACAAATACGGTGATATTGGCATTTTCATTTATATTTGTTAGTTTTAGAATTTTTGGCCTTTTGTACATTTTACATTTTTTAGATTTTTTTCACGTGTGATAAATGAGATAGGCGACATTTTGCAAACTCACTCAGTTGTGGCAAAATGAAAAATTTAAAGAACAGAATCAATTTACGAAGTTTTATGCAATGAATAATTTCTCCACATTAACACTTATCGGCTAGATCGCTCAGAAATTAAATTCAGTTTTAGCCATTTCAGGAGAAGAACATGTCATGTATACCGTCGGCATCTTTTTTGTTCCCTAAAAATTACTGACACCCACCGTACCCATTCATAAACAGGATTTTTAAAATGTCACATCAAATTTCTATGAATTTATGGAATAGTTCTGATTAGTGATTAGAATAGTGATTTTTCTTTCAAATAACCCCGCTTGCCCTTTATCTCAATACTGAATGTTTTCAAATTAATAAAACACGCTTGTGTTTATTTTAAAAGAGTATGTTTATCAAGATTCACACCAGAATTATTTTCTATTTCAGATATATTGGGTTCTTTCTAAAATAATGGTAATCCCCCTTTTGATGAATTTAATATTTTGTTTTTGACCAAATGACGATTCACGTTTTACTTCTCTTAAAAAGGGAATCAACCTCTTAATTCTTATGATTATATTATTTTAGGTTCCGGAAAATTAGCCATTTTTCAAGACATTTCCCCACCTGTCCTCTATGAGTTAATTAAATTTTTCAAAATAATAATACACTTATTATTTGTTTGGTGGGAGAGTATATGCACCAATTTTAGCATCTGTGTCTCATTTTGTCTTCGAGATATTAAATTTTTTATTTTAATTCTTATTCTGGATAGGGAAATTCTAATCACCTAGCGGAATGAAATATAGTTTACGACCTACTCTCATACCTATCAAATATATACATGACTGGAGATTTTTATGTAATAGATATTGTGTAGATTTTACTTTTAAGTTTATATTTAAGGATTTATTCAATAGTTTGCTTATTTGTCTTTGATGATTCTTTTTTTTTCTTTTCTCAGGACATGGGTTCGGAGCGTCATTTATAATATATATGTAATATAAGTTTATGTTATGAACTTCGGATGGTCTTATATGGCAACGACAATTCAACATTCCCAGCTGACACAGCGACACGTGTAGTGTCAGATTACGGCACGGCCAACATTGGTGACAATTCCAGCATCGACGTTGCTTATTCGGCATGTTATATGTTATAAATTGTCAAACTTCTCTAATATTGTATTCATTATTACTAAGTTACTCTTTCAGTTTATATTGTTATTTTCATTTACAATTTCAAAGTTATAATTTTTGTTTGTTATTAACAATATCTTTTTTTTTTAAATTAAACTTGCGGAGTGTGATATAACATATATGTGTTATTTTTTTAATAACATTTATTGAAAGATGATTTTCTAAGGCTATTATTTCTATATTATTTAATCGTTGCTACCGTATGGAATTTGTCACTATATTTTATTTTGACATTACTTGGCAAAAGTACTTTTTTATTATTTTTTTTTTGATGTGGACAACCTAATCACCTACGGTATGGAATGTACTTTAGGACCTGTTCTCATGCCTATCAAATATTTATGAAAAATATCATAAAAATCAGTAGAACCGTTTCGGAGGAGTTCGAACACTAACACCGTGACACGAGATTATTATTATATATTAGATTTAAATAAGTTATTTGGGTAATTATTCCAACTTCACATTTCATAATTCATAATAATGATGATTTCTAAGATCGATATTGATAAAGTTCGTTCATAAAGTTAATAAATAATTTAGCTAATGTTCATTAAAAATCATTTGTTTTTGTTTAATAATTTGTTTGTAAATTTTTAATAATGGTAATGGTTTGATTTGAATTTCATCTGTACTATTATAAAATTGTAGTTGTTTGTTTGTTTGTTTGTTTGCTCGGGCATCACGTAATAACAACTGAACGGTTTTTTTTTGTAAAGCCTATAGTTAGCCTTAAAATCTGGTAAATATTTTATCTCGCTGCATTGAAGAAAATGGTACATATAGCAAAAAACTAAGACGATGTTGGGTAACACACAATTAGTCTACTAGTTCATGCAGCTCTCTGCGTCATCACGTGGGCGAAGATATCAAGATACAACGTTATAATTCTAATTATTCTATTTCAGTATTTTTTATTGTTGCATTGCATTGCATTGTACGTTTAAGTATGTTTTATTCAATATTGTATTAGACTTCGCACAGTTAATACATATATTCAAACTTTAGCATAAGGACAAATTAACATAAGGACAAATTGACTTAACTTAACTTAACTTAACCTTCATCCAACGAAAATGAAGTTGAAAATAATAATGTATGGGCTCATTCCTTTCACTAACAATCCATTTTATTAAAGTTCGTAACAATTAAGATTTTTTCCTTTAGTTAAGAATATTTTATAATATATATATATATATATATATATATATATATATATATATATATATATATCCCTATAAAATATTTTTTGCAACACCCTGTTTTACTATGATACTATATAATTATTTTTTCTAACCACCCTGTATTACTATAATTGCACTCCACTCAATATCCTACACAATCTGATCGTGCAACTGGACCACCCAACAAAACATTTGGTTTCTAACATATACTGAAATCACCCTGTATAATTGTAGGCTACAGCGCCTTATATCTCATTTTATTTATATAAGCATATGTAACGACTCTCAAGACAACTTTATTGTGTGCGTCAAATTAATATGAAGACACATAACTCATCCAAAAATGGCCTAACCAGCACTTTTTACTTTAACTTGAAAGGTTCAGATATAAAAATGTAATGCTAAAAAAACAGTACTGAAATTTTTATAAGATCCTACACATAAATTTGCATTGAAAGAATTTTTCATTTCAGTTTCATTCCCAAGTAGGTCACCAAATCACCCTCTATTGAACAAAACTGTCATAATTGTAACAGTCTTGTTTTTCTCGGTAATACGATTTTTCCCGAGCAATCGATTCGTAGATGCCAAAACCCCAAAATGAAATTTCGACAATATGATAAAATAAACATATATAATATTATTAGATAAATAAGTTTTAAAACTTATTTAAAAGATTACCTTTGAACGCAGTAATGGATACACCAAAATATTAATTAATTGCTATTAGATGTGCGATAAATTCATGAAAAATGTATACACTCGACTTATTCAGGATCGGAAATAAAATTTATTAATTAGCTTTAGAATCTCTAAATAGTTACTGTACTTACGTAAAACTTGTCATGTGAATTATTCTGTAAATGTGCAAACTTCTTAAAAACACATTCAATTTGATCACAACACAATATTTTCTGACGTAAACGGTTTTGTGAAAAAGTAACGACATAAATGAGCAGAAAAGAAAGTTTTTAGAACATACATCATAGTAAGTAAATGTCGATTATTTAAGCAATATTTATACTTAGCTACACGATTCTGGTTTTGTCGACTGCTGGCAAATTTCGAACACTAGATTAAGGATTAAGGTAGTTGTTCATAGTGGGCGCCATCTCACCTGGTTTTTATCGATAATTTATATTTAATTTACTTAATTTAAAAGAAATAAATAAAGATTCTTTATAGATTCTGCATATCTACGGCACATTAACTTTCGAATGGTATACGTGTCATTACCCTCCTTTCAAAATAATGGCCGAAAAAAGCGTAGTGCGTTTAGCTCTTTGCGTGCATGATGTTAAAGAAATTAATTCTTGGACGTGTTCATATATTGTACAGTAGGAGTCGTATATATGGCTATAGTGGGCATACATTATTTTTTATTATTAATGAGTAACTCTGTATGAATAATTTTTTTTTAATTTGTACAGTTTTTGCAAACCTGTCAAATATTTATTGACGGGTTGTAGATTTAATTTATTATAAAAATTTTAGGACGCTATATTTTTAGCTCAAACTATATATTATATGATGCACATCCTAGAAATTATTACTTTAACGATATATTAATTGTTCAATTATATCTTCTTAAGTTTTCAACGTTGTATTAAAAAAACATATTTTTCAAAAAAAAACGTGTTTCCTATTTTTGATACACCAAAATTTATGTCAATTGCTTTGTAAAATATTTATTTCCAATAATGTACAAAGAACGATTTCTCCAATAACCTGAAATAAAACTCCAACAACATACCAACTTTTCAAAAAAAATGAGTGAGCTGAGAACTTTCTGTTGTGTATAAGTGCGATGACAATATATACTGGGTGTATCTCGATGAGCTTAAACTACTGGTGTATTAAAAACTACTAACTGGATATTCATGAAAAATTGACTAAAATATTTGTCGTTGTTGCTGATATAAAGATAATATTTTCATCTTTCGGTCTTTATAGGGTGTTTCGGAAATTAACAACCGTCTTAGTTATTGTAATTTAGTACATTTTCCAATTTCAGTTTGGGAGGATAAACCTATTGCAAATGTTAATTCTTTTTGAGATATTTTCTTTAATGACAAATGCAGGTCTTTATACTAAAAATTTGTCCAGAAAAGGCCTTACTCAAACAAAAGAGAATAATGTTTTTCCGCGAATCTCGAAAAGATACTATCATAATAGCATTGAGAGGTTTCACCTATGAAGCGCTAGTGGTCTTTACAGATCTCGCCATAAAATACTTTTTTTTTAATAGAATTTTTGAGTTAATATCACAAAATTGTTAATTTGTGGTATGCATTCAACGGAAAATGTCTGTAGAATTTTAGGTATGCTTTTAAAATGTACTTAAAATGAGAAAGATATTCGTGACTTCCAAAACACTCTCTACAGACTGAGAATTGAAAACATTTTCTTTAGGTAGGACAACGCAGGTGAGGATCCAAGCCGGGGAGGAGAGTCTCAAGGTCGGTGAGTTCAAAATTAAAACTATGAAATTTTACCTCCAATACCTTAAAATATTGTAATTTTTGAAAATCTTAATACACTAGCGCAAAAAATACAATGTATCCGACACTGTAGAGAAGCCTCCCGACTATTTAAGTAAATTTTGTAGATCCGCCCCTGGCACAACAGCAAACTGTATTTACATAAAATTTCATAAATTTCCCGCAATAGTCAAACTTTGTATCAGCTAAACACTGACTGAATAAATTACAGTTTGCAGCAAACTGATTAATATTTCATAGTTATGTACTTAATAAGACAGAGAAAACACTTTCTTCTTAAATTTTCAATATGAAATGAATTATATACAAAACCGACATTTTCTTAAACATAGTGTTAGAACATAGTTGCTTTTACAATAATATCCATGTTTTGAAGACATTGACATCGAAATCGTATCCCTTCGTCCATCCAAGCCACGTGAAGGCTGACTTCTATTGTTGTTATAAAATATTGGATTCAAAACTTAGAAACACTTTCAACGTGAAGCCTGGACAGCAATACGTCATTAAAATCCATGACAATCAAGGAACATATGTAACAATGCTTGATACATTTTTTTTAACCGAAACTTGTTGCATTTTTTTAAATTAGGCTTGTGTAAAAGACAATTAATGGAGTTAGTGTCCTGACTTCATATTTTTAAAATCAGTTTTAAAAACAATATGGCGGACGTGATTAAAGTTTGAAAATTCTTTTACATGCGTGTTTTTCCTGGGTCACTCTGAATAACTTTAAAAGAAATATTTTCAAATCTAAAATATCTGTGAGTAAAACGGGATTCGCGCATTAGAATCCGTCAAAAAATAACTGACATATGACAAGTTAAATTTAGGTATATTTTAACATCCTACCGTCTAATTTCTCTCATTAACCCCGGACGCAGAGTATTACAGGTTAGAGGTGTGCGTCTCTGTGTATGTGGATTTGTGTGTCCGTCTGTGACATTGTAGTTCTTAAACAAATGTACCGATTTTGATGCGGTTTCCCGTGTTTGAAAGCTGATGTGACTGAGACAGTTCTTAGCTATAATTTATGAAGATTTGTTAAGCCATTTGAAGATCATCAGCTCAGTTCCTACTTGACGAAAGCATCTTACTAAGATTTTTTAAAACTATTCCTAAGCGACTGGATTGATTTTGATGAATTTCTTGTGTGTGTTTCATTGGGTTCCAGGATCGTTTACATTCACAATTGGACCAGGTAGGTGGCAAAGCGATTGGGTTCTAGGAAAATTGTTGAAAACCTAAATGACTGGACCGTTTTAATGATTTGTTTTTATGTATGTTTGAGAAGGCCTCTGGATGGTTTAGATTCACAACTTAATCCAGTGGATGGCGCTACGATAGGACTCTAATACTCAAGGAATATAAATTTTTTTGAACATCCGAACAGCTCGACCGAATGAATGAGAATGTTTGTAGGTGTTTCAGTGGGCCCGTGGCAAAGGTGACACCTAAATACTCTCATTAGCGTATGTGTTTTGAATGACTGAATCCCATGAAAATGTTTACATCAAGTATTTACAACAGTCAGAAGTTCAACAGTACCACCCATCTTTCCGAGTTCAACTTGACTCCTTGCTCGATAACAATTAATTCAAACTTATACTTTCCTAATATTCCCCCAGACTACATTACAAAGGTGTTGAACTTATCCGTTACTTTAGAAAGCGGTTTAGGTGAAAAATTCATCGTTTTGTGCATTTATAAAAGGATTTATAATGAATATTGCAAAGGTTTCTGCTCCCTAACAGTCTCCTGGTAAAACTTCAATAATAAATTCAAATGATTATTCCAGTAATTTTGACACTCTTGACAATGTGCGGAACGCTTACGCTAGTAACAGACTTTTTCACGGCCAACTGGCATCCGCTTACTTCGGACAATTGATTGTGCTAGGTGAAATTTAATAAAATGTTTTTATCGTGAAATTGTAGAAAGAATTCACTCATCCTGTATCCTCCAAATATTAGTTTTAATAAAAATTTTGTCATCATTAGCCAGGGCCATTTCCGTAGCTGTTTATAATTTGTAAACACCACTGACAGTACCCCCAAGGATGTTAAAACATCTACATTTAACTTATCATAGGTCAGTTATGTTTTGACCGATTTTAATGATCGACCTCCTCTCGTTTTACTCAGTAAATTTCAATATTTCAGAATCTTTTAAGCTGTATAAAGTTTAGACAAATCGGCACTTTTGTGTCTGAAACTGAATAAAAAAATATGAAGTCTCTTACTCAAGCCTAATTTAATTTAAACAATCTGTAAATCAAAACTTTGTAACATAAAAATAAATAAAAACCCTATATTTCCAATTTTAAATTAATGCTAATGAAAGAACGTAATAATTGGTAAATGCCTTGGAACCAATAAAATCTGTGTGTTATGCAAAATCGCTCAAGTATTTCTGCTATAACTCCCGTTTCGGTCAATAGAGCCAGATAAAATATAAGGCCTCAAACTTTAAGATTCAAGCAACATCAGTGTATTTTTTTACGTTATGTTTGCAACATTATACATACAACTACAGTTTTATAAGTAGATATAGATTAATAAGATTATAAAACACTTACCTTGTTCATTTAGCTCCAACATGGTGCTTAAAGTTGCAAATTTTTTATGATTAAACCAGTTAAGAACTATAAGAGAAATAAGAAAAGATTCTAGTCACAAGTTGCAAATAGTTCCAAAATCGACTTATGGGGGAGGAGGAGGAATAAGATGATCAGACGGAATGCTAAACAAGGAAAATTGATGGACATCGAGACGACGTGCCCAGGGAAATGGTACAATTTTTACCTAGGAGAGACTACAGTAGGTCGCTGTGGAAACTGTTCGAAACCATGGTGATAGCCAGAACAAGGGATGAGTGAGAAAGGAACGGAATTACTGCAGAGAAAATACGTCATGATCATGTTATGGGGATGGGTGTGAGTGGGTACCCAGTAAACATTAAAGTACCACAGGGGTACTACATGATGAGATTAATGTATAACCGAATATTTAGGTTAAGAATGAAAAGCTTATGTGAATAAGAACTACAGACTATAAGAGAATCGTTTGAAGCACACTGGCTGGTAGTAGCGATAGAACAAATGGTGGCTGTAATCCTAAAAAGACAACATAAGAGGAAGGGCATGAAGATTAAATGCGGGATAATGTCATTATGCCCGTGGGATACATGAAGGATTTGGGAGTGGGCAAGGGAGGTTGGGGACGGCGATGAGCAGACTTACGTGGTACATGGAGGGCTAAATACAGAAGCGGAGGATAGTGTTTGAGAAGGTGTTGAGGTCGATTGTATTGTATGCGAAGCCTGCGTCAGAAACAGAGTGTGCATGCATAACGGTCTCCACGGATGCACTTTATGTGTTAACGGGGGAACTACCTATACGGCCTGCAGTGGTCGAAACGGCGAACGTATATAACGTGAGTACCGAGAATGAAAGTAAGGGGAAGTGCTAGGAGAGGATGACTAATGAGTGACAGGCGGAGTGGCAAGCGCACTGAGAGAGAAAGGACAGGATCAAGGCAATTATCTCACAAATCAGGCCCTGGTTGAGGTGCAGGAAAATTGACCTAAATTCTGAGGTAACTCAGTTATTGAGTGGACATGGGTGTTAAAGAAACATACGGTTTTTGAATGCGGGAGGTGGAAAGAGGTGCGTGCGAAATCATAAAGATTTCTGGGGAAGAGAGTGGTGTAGAACATGATGGAGGGTAGCAAAATAGGAGAGAGATTATTGGGTTTGTAATGAATGTTGTATATTATTGAGTTGATGATGTATATAGTCTTGATTTAGTCCCGAAGTACGCTATGTAAATCTCGACGTAAATAGTCCCAAGAACTCATAGCGCACCTGGAGGTGTTTTAACCGTTCAGGTGTTCCATTATATTTATACAAATGCTTGCAGTTAGGTTGGGATATAAATAAATATAAATCATATAAATCTTATAAACTATAATAGTTTAATGTGACATATAGTTAAAGAAATGTTTAAACATTAATTCATTTAAAATTGAATTCGTTACACGTGATCTATCTGCATATCGAATAGATTACTTAAGATTTAGCACCATAGTTAGTAGAGAGTAGAACAATTTTACTATCTGCAAATAGAACATGAATTTTAAAATTTACTGATTTTCTTTAATATCGCTTACCTTTAGAATAAATGGGTAATTTATAATGACTAGTCCGAATAAGGAAATATCCACTTTTTCTTCTGTATTTGGTAAAATGATTAAAAGTAGTTTCCTGTTCCTGGTATTCCAATCAGGCCAACTGCACATGTTTAGTTTCTTATGTATTCTTTCATACTAAAAATAGAAAGATTAGTCCCGTATTAACTTAACGACAATACTCTTTACCACATCAGAAGTCTGTTGACTGAAGTAACTATACGCTACAGCAAATGATGAGTAACATATAATGAACAAAGTTATTCTATATGTAATTTCCTTATTTATATTCTGAAAAAATAAATTGAGTTTATACTGTTCAATTAGGAAATTCCGTTGGTGTGTTCAAAATCGCGAGAAGCTAAATGCTAGAATCAGAATCGCTTGCGAAAGAATTACAACGAAATGCTTATTTAAGAACGTTAAATATGTTAAATGTGATAAGTCATTTTGGCAAATATGATCTATATGCTGGAGAAAAAGGAATCAGTATTATTTTTAGAGTAATTCAATACCTTTCAAATATAGTTATTCACTGAACCGAGAAACACAATTCATTATTTTGCAAACTTTTTTATTGGATATGCCGGTAATTGTCTGGGAACTAGTATATATAATTTTCTTCTCAAATGATTAGAACTGGAGGTAAACATTAGGCGAAAATTCAGTTATGCAATAGACTGTGGTAATTTTTCTAACGAAAATACATAATTTTTCCTGAAAAATTCCTTCACTTAAATGAACAGAGGCGAACTTATGCAAATTTAACACTTAGGAGATTGAAGATCCAGGTAAAACTACTTTAGAAATTTACAAGACCCTAGACAGAATATATTTGCAAATAATTAACCTGGAATAGAAGAAAAAGGAACAACTTAGGGAAGCCAATTAAGAGAAATTAAGATATTTTGGGAAAGTGAAATTACAAATTTAGCCAGGGAAGATTCACAAAAACTCTCCGAAAATTAAAAAAGTTAATTGAATATATTTTTTAAACAAATGGATAGCGGTAGATTACGACAATAACAGGTGAAACAGGAGAAGGTATAAGTGTATTGAAAAAATATTTGAAACACGGAAAATTATCATACGGCTTCAGTCGTTTACCCCACATGAGAGTTTAGTGATATAATGTGTTAATTTCCTTGATAGTTTTGGGCCAAATTGTTACATTTTTTGCCATTTGTGAAGCTGCAAGCAAGTTAAGTCTGACCATAGTCTTGATTTGGTCTACCCATTATCTCATGTGGTCCCTCAATAAGCATTGAAACATTTCTCCTTGCAATCCGAACAAAAACTCTTAACACTAATTGGTTTATTTTTGTGTGTACCTTCTGGCATAGACGCATTAGCTTGGTGTACGATTCATGGAGGTGTCGTGAATATATTTTATCTTTCCTACAATGCCCAAGTTACCGAGCCATACTCGTAATTTGGTGGGAGTATTTGCTGCGGCATTCCATATGTTGTCAGTTTGATTAATGCGTTTTTAGTTTTGGAAATTCTACGCCTAATTTCCTATTGGCAGCCTCCCCACCCGTTCTGTATCAGAGATCAAAAGTAATTGATGCATTAAACCAATAATATCATTCAACGTGTTGTTTTTAAGGTTGGTTATTATGGAGGTGGCCAACAATTACCTTTTTCGATTCCACCACCATGGCAAAATAGTAATTTTAATGAAAAATTAGGAACTAGAAATTTATACAAATTTATTTTATTACAATAATGGCTATCTTATAGGCTACCATATGAGGATATGCACCTTATCAAGCTGACATACAGTAACAAAAAATCAAACTTTGCAGATTAGTGAAGTCAACGATAACAAAGTAACCTAATCTTTTCAATGGAAAATGTTCTCTAATCTAGTTAACAGCGCAACTTCAACAAACAACCTAAACTAAATTTATTACATTCTAGTGAATAAGCTGCTTATATATCATAGCTTCTACTTGTATTATAGAATTCATTTCACGATAAGTATTTCTTAAAAGTGTTGAAATTAGAGCAAAACAAATATACGTTCAAATCATTTTTCTCGTAAATGGGGTCTTGCTTTAGTAGAATAGAGTAGAACATGAAAATTCCTTGTTCTAGTAAACGCACAAAAACTAACTTGCAAAAGTGTTTCAGATACTCTTCTAATTGAGAAGAGAAATAATCTTGATATCTACTATTTGCCGGCTCAATATTTTTTTGTAGCCAAGGCAATAAATAGATCTTATTATCAAAGCTACACTTTGTTCAATATATCTCCTAATTCTTTAATTTGAGATCGCCTCGTCACTGATGGTGAAATAACTACTATTGAATTATTTAATCTAGAAAATAGAAAAATGTGATAATAATATATGATAGATTTTCAGCAAATAACTATACCTTGTAAAACCAAAAATATTCAGTTACCTACCAAATAGCTACATAGGTGAGACTCTTGAGGAACATCAGATTAAATAAAAATGACTACACAACGTATCGTTCATAGCAAGATACTGTGTTCTGCTGGACGTATGAGAACAAACAAAATCCAGAATCATGCCATGCACTCCGGAATCTATAAGTTCGGGGACTTATGACTGGTGATGTACCTTGGCAACTGACTTGTGCTTTTAATCAGTGTAGGTACACAGCACATTTTGATTGGCTGTTTCCATACATTTTTAAATATACTGCATGAATGGTATTAAGTGTATAGCTAATAATCTTTTCTTCATTATATATATATATATATATATATATATATATATATATATATATATATATATATATATATATATCTTTTAGGCGGTTTCCGGGAATTCATCCGCGTAGTTGATAACTGATCCCTGCCGGGATCGATGGTAAAATGACGACGTTTCACATCTCAATACTAAACTAGTAGTATTCGAGTAACTAGAAACGAAAGCAGAAGGCTACGAGAATTATGTGAACCGACCTGAAGTGGGCAGATGTGACTCTGCCGAAACGTCGTCATTTCAATTTTAATAAATAAAGTTACTGGATCTTGGTTCTTGACTTCAAAACCCTTACCAATTAAATTCAATAAAGATATTACCCTGTAGTTGCTAACAACTTCCTGTTTAGTAGATTTAAGAACAGGAATAATTTGTGCAATCTTCAATTTATCTGAAAAGCGTCTACTCTCAAATGTTTTGTTGAAGAGTGATGAAACATGCCAGAATTGCTTCCGATTCATGATCCTTACTAATATGTAATGATTTTAGTGCGTAATATTGATGTGACAACTGTAAACTGAACATGTAACTGTTATTACCCGACTATATCAAAGCCTGGAGGTACAGCAATGTTTCTAGGAATCTATGTATGTTTGTATTGTTGTATGTTCCACCATAATTTCTTAACTACTCATGCTGTTTGCGTAAATGAAGTATCAGTCATTTCGTTATTATGGTCCTAGTAACATAGAATGGATTTTTTGTGAGAAAAAGAAATATACTGGATGTTGTGATGGTCTCTGAATTGTTTTGCTATCCTGTCGAGTGGAATGTCAAATTAAATGGGATAAAATAGAGAGTTCACAAATTTGAATATACTACAGTAATAAATTCTATACCAAGTGAGGGTAAACAAACTTAATATGTTTTAGCGTTAATAACCACCACCTCACTTGTTTTGTGTTCTAGGTAGATATTAATTTTAGAATCTTACTTATTAGTATTGGTAACAACACTAAAAGTACCAAAAGGTACTGAGGTCAGTGCAAAAGTACTTAATTCTAGAAAAAAACTAAATGTCCTGTGAAAGGTACTCGAACTGTTCGTGTCTATAATATCAATTTTTAGGGGGAACGCTAGATATATTTTCAGTTTGCAGACGAACAGTTGTGCACATTATAGGTACTCTTCCATAATCACTTATTCATTGTGAAGTACGGTAATATAGTTAATAATAGGTTTTCATCGTATCATTTTATTTATATAGTACATATGCCATGTACATAATACTGCAAATATTTATATGTTAATACCCTGGTATTTTGTTTAGTTTATTTTCCTAATCTCGGGATTTGTTCTAGAAACTTATGGCTTTTGTTATTTGATTATGAGTTGTTTCGAGAACGAAACACTAGTTCCTTCTTAGATTATTTATTAGTCAGAAACCTAGTTTGTTGTCCACTGCTAATAACTATAAATAAAAAAATATAATATTTTTGAACTTTTTAAGCAAAATTAATAAATTGACCATAACGACTATTACACATTCCGGTTGCATTGAATGTAATAATATATACTAGAAATCTTTCTCACTTTAATTTCCGTTTCAGTTTATTTTTGTAGCAGTAAAATGGTTCCTCCTAGTACCTTGCTTAAATTGGAGAGATTTTTGGCAGGTCAATGTAGATGGCTGAGCAGATAGTATAGTTCAATACTCATATTTCATCCAAGGCCCTTAAAGTGCAACATTAGTTGGCCAAGAAATGTTTAACTTGCAAACTATCTCAGCTTCCTGTTACTTGTGACAGAACTGGTACAGTTTGAATGATTTCGTAGTTTTCTGACCAAAGGATGTTTTTCAAATATAATAAACATTATCTTTCTATGTTAAGTTCATCTAACTACTGTTGTATAAGGCCTAGTCAAATTTGTACTGTATATAATATTATAAGATATGTAGGTAAAAGTACTACTACTTTTAACGTCCTCGAATTAAGAGCCATTTTGGTAGGCCAGTTTTTTTTAGTACTACTACCATATATATCATCACTATGTCGGCCTAAGCGAAAATTTGTCAATTTTAGATACACTCATAAAATCCGTACATGAGGACAGTTATAACTTTTATGCAACAGTACTTAATTAAGATTATGTTTTCATTTATATATAAATGAACACTTGAGTTATATTTTTGGAATACCATTAACAACGAGGTTAGATTACAACCTTAAAACGTTCTTATTAAGTAAGACAAATCTTTTAACATGTTAGATGTTCTTATTTAAGTGCTATTGAAACAATTGAACAATATAATCTAATTCAATGGCCGTGGTCGTGAGTTTCAGCGAAAGGCCCGTTTCCTAATCTGAAAGACAGATAAAAAAGTTCAAAAATACGCATTATTGTGGCATTTGAATTAAGAGAATGAGAACTTCAATAGAACTAAACCAACAATATGATTCTAGACAAAAATTTACTTGTTTAACATCAATAATTTATTTATTTTCTAATTAAATACATGGAGAATCGGTCGTCACAAGATTCGGCAGAAACTACGTCATTTTGAAATTGAATTAATTTAATGAATGACGACAAAACGATTGAAGTAGGACAAGTGGGGTTTCATCTATAACAGTAGGGAGGTATACTTGGGATTCCTGGAAGTCTGTCATAAAAATATTGAGTTATTTTGTACATGACTACAAAAACAGAAATGGAAAAAAAACATTACATAAAGATCTCAAATAGGTTGCTTGTTTCAACGCTACTCGTTCGTTAAGTAGCAAATTTCAACTATGTTTTTATCATTTTTAATGAGTCGCTTAACATTGTTATAGTGAATGATTCATGTTTATTGTAATTTTGGCAAATATGCCCGGTAGTAAAAAAAATGATTATCAAATTTGATTCAGCCTTATATATATATATATATATATATATATATATATATATATATATATATATAAATAGGCACAGACAAAACGGTTAGATACCATTTTCTCCTCTGTCTCAAGTGATTTTCTTAATTTTTGTTTTGTTTAGTAGCAGTTGACGATATATAGTGCAGAATGCTAAAATTTATTTTAATATTGGTTCATTCATTAAATAAAATATAATAAAAAACATTATTTACGTGAAGGGCGAATTAAATTAAACTAAAAAGTAACAAATTTTGACCAGTTCCTAAAGTTATTCAACATCGTCATGCTATTGAAATAGTTTGCAACTTTCATTGCTTTGTAAATATGGTTTGTCAACAAAAATAAGAATTATGTATGTATAAATTCATGAATTTATTTCTGATAATATGTTATTAATTTTAATGTTATACTTTCAATTTAAAGATTATTTTAATTTTTACCGCATAAATTTCACATTATATGAATACGATTACAAAAAATGTGAATTAATGCAGTTATTGTAATATTCAAGACAAATAGTTAGATCTGGCAACCCTGAACTCATGGTTATTTTTGATGTAGCGCTTTGAATTGAGTTTTGACATTTCAGAATATCGTTTGGTATTAGATTATTATAGAACGATGCTAAAGTTAAGCTGTAAATTCAACGTGTAAATTTCAAGATTTCAGTTTCATTCGCTGCGAAAAGTTTTTAACAAATGTTACTTATTTATCATTAATTAACAGCAGGTGCTTATATTTCTGTTAGTGAAATTATATTGAATCTTAAGATTTTGGTTGAAGGTTTATTAATATTGTTACAAAATTTACCTAAGCCGACCCTGTTTCATTTTAGTACGACACGATCGCTTTTAGGATAAAAAATGGCGGCTGTGGAATTTATGATTGATTTTACCAGCATTTTCGATGCTGGTTTTAGAAAGGAAGCAGCCCACGATCGCAAGTCAGTCAGTACAGCGAAGAGCTTATATATAGGAATGTTATTGTGATTTGAATCAGCTCTTCTGTATAATTTGATGTAAATAAACTTCTAGAAAAGTGAAAGTGAATATTAGTGGTATAATTTTAATTGGACTTACAGACTATATAACAATATGTATCTAAGTTTTGTAGTTATATGGAATGTAGTAGTAGGTATAACACCTTTATACTAAATTTTGAGTTGGTTGATTCCATTTGAATGCTTACCAGCTGAAACCGTTAACTGTGAAATGCCAGATTAAAGGTTCTATTTCTTACTTTAAGACTATTGAAATTTTTCAGCCTTGAATCAAAAAATATTTTTGAAGAATGTAGTTAATAACCAATGTTTTAAATATTACATTTTATATTAATTAATTATTTCATATAATGTTAATAATTTTAATGGGATTTATTTTTTATGTTAAAAATTAAAACTACATATTTAAATATATTTTTAGACCGAATCTTTGTATTATTTTTAGGTAGGGAATCAGTTAGTTATTGTTTTTGTGTTCATGGATTTTATTTAGTAAGCAATTAATTTTAAATTACGAGATTCCATTCCTGAAAATTCCTTGTTTTATTACAAGTTAACTGACTTGTACCTAAAATAAACATGTCATCAATATTTTTGCGATTTGTTATTACAATATAAAGAAATTCAATGCATTTCCTTCCAAAACGATCAAACTATTGGTTAATATTATATGGAGGAAGCGTTACCTGCTGTTAAATAATCTTTGGTAGTTTAGAATCATGCTCTGTTTATTGTTCAGTAGTAAAATAGTCAATGTAATAGATCAATATTGATTTTTCGGACAAGTAGCAGTAACTTACGTTTTAATTATTCTGTAAGTTTTTATTGTGAATTTAATTATTTTATTTCTACATTATTTTCACAATCTTGCAAAGGCGTGGTGTAACAAATTGACAATCAGTAGATAACAGAAAATATATTGTAGTTTTTCTAAGGTTGGTGGAGACATATTTTTTATATTTCATGACTTGATTCAAACTGCAACTGACGAAATCTTGTAGGTTACACAGCGCAATCCCAGAAAAATCTGGGGTCACACATTTTTTTAAATTATTTATAATACCTATATTTATTTAAATACTCATATATTTTTTTTATTTCAATAGAATTGTTAATATGACATGAACAATTGGGAGGGGGGGTTCATGACGCCTTCTTCTCCGGTTTCTGCTCCAATTTATTTCTTATAGACATATACTATTGACAAACCAATCTCAATAATGTTCACAATTTGATAAAATTGGATGGAATTGGAACTGGGCGATCACTAGTTTAATCCAACTGCACATCGAATATTAAAATTTATGCAAGCCATAATAAGGTAATGTTTTTATCATTTTTAATGAGTCGCTTAACATTGTTATAGTGAATGATTCATGTTTATTGTAATTTTGGCAAATATGCCCGGTAGTAAAAAAAATGATTATCAAATTTGATTCAGCCTTATATATATATATATATAAATAGGCACAGACAAAACGGTTAGATACCATTTTCTCCTCTGTCTCAAGTGATTTTCTTAATTTTTGTTTTGTTTAGTAGCAGTTGACGATATATAGTGCAGAATGCTAAAATTTATTTTAATATTGGTTCATTCATTAAATAAAATATAATAAAAAAACATTATTTACGTGAAGGGCGAATTAAATTAAACTAAAAAGTAACAAATTTTGACCAGTTCCTAAAGTTATTCAACATCGTCATGCTATTGAAATAGTTTGCAACTTTCATTGCTTTGTAAATATGGTTTGTCAACAAAAATAAGAATTATGTATGTATAAATTCATGAATTTATTTCTGATAATATGTTATTAATTTTAATGTTATACTTTCAATTTAAAGATTATTTTAATTTTTACCGCATAAATTTCACATTATATGAATACGATTACAAAAAATGTGAATTAATGCAGTTATTATAATATTCAAGACAAATAGTTAGATCTGGCAACCCTGAACTCATGGTTATTTTTGATGTAGCGCTTTGAATTGAGTTTTGACATTTCAGAATATCGTTTGGTATTAGATTATTATAGAACGATGCTAAAGTTAAGCTGTAAATTCAACGTGTAAATTTCAAGATTTCAGTTTCATTCGCTGCGAAAAGTTTTTAACAAATGTTACTTATTTATCATTAATTAAAAGCAGGTGCTTATATTTCTGTTAGTGAAATTATATTGAATCTTAAGATTTTGGTTTAAGGTTTATTAATATTGTTACAAAATTTACCTAAGCCGACCCTGTTTCATTTTAGTACGACACGATCGCTTTTAGGATAAAAAATGGCGGCTGTGGAATTTATGATTGATTTTACCAGCATTTTCGATGCTGGTTTTAGAAAGGAAGCAGCCCACGATCGCAAGTCAGTCAGTACAGCGAAGAGCTTATATATAGGAATGTTATTGTGATTTGAATCAGCTCTTCTGTATAATTTGATGTAAATAAACTTCTAGAAAAGTGAAAGTGAATATTAGTGGTATAATTTTAATTGGACCCACAGACTATATAACAATATGTATCTAAGTTTTGTAGTTATATGGAATGTAGTAGTAGGTATAACACCTTTATACTAAATTTTGAGTTGGTTGATTCCATTTGAATGCTTACCAGCTGAAACCGTTAACTGTGAAATGCCAGATTAAAGGTTCTATTTCTTACTTTAAGACTATTGAAATTTTTCAGCCTCGAATCAAAAAATATTTTTGAAGAATGTAGTTAATAACCAATGTTTTAAATATTACATTTTATATTAATTAATTATTTCATATAATGTTAATAATTTTAATGGGATTTATTTTTTATGTTAAAAATTAAAACTACATATTTAAATATATTTTAAGACCGAATCTTTGTATTATTTTTAGGTAGGGAATCAGTTAGTTATTGTTTTTGTGTTCATGGATTTTATTTAGTAAGCAATTAATTTTAAATTACGAGATTCCATTCCTGAAAATTCCTGGTTTTATTACAAGTTAACTGACTTGTACCTAAAATAAACATGTCATCAATATTTTTGCGATTTGTTATTACAATATAAAGAAATTCAATGCATTTCCTTCCAAAACGATCAAACTATTGGTTAATATTATATGGAGGAAGCGTTACCTGCTGTTAAATAATCTTTGGTAGTTTAGAATCATGCTCTGTTTATTGTTCAGTAGTAAAATAGTCAATGTAATAGATCAATATTGATTTTTCGGACAAGTAGCAGTAACTTACGTTTTAATTATTCTGTAAGTTTTTATTGTGAATTTAATTATTTTATTTCTACATTATTTTCACAATCTTGCAAAGGCGTGGTGTAACAAATTGACAATCAGTAGATAACAGAAAATATATTGTAGTTTTTCTAAGGTTGGTGGAGACATATTTTTTATATTTCATGACTTGATTCAAACTGCAACTGACGAAATCTTGTAGGTTACACAGCGCAATCCCAGAAAAAACTGGGGTCACACATTTTTTTAAATTATTTATAATACCTATATTTGTTTAAATACTCATATATTTTTTTTATTTCAATAGAATTGTCAATATGACATGAACAATTGGGAGGGGGGGTTCATGACGCCTTCTTCTCCGGTTTCTGCTCCAATTTATTTCTTATAGACATATGCTATTGACAAACCAATCTCAATAATGTTCACAATTTGATAAAATTGGATGGAATTGGAACTGGGCGATCACTAGTTTAATCTAACTGCACATCGAATATTAAAATTTATGCAAGCCATAATAAGGTAAAAGCTATTTCACTCTGAAAATTGTAAACTTATACACTCCAGATTTAGAGTTAAGTTATGAGGAAGATTCACGGGACGTCAACCGCATGGTGGCGACACTGCATACAAGGGTACAATGGCCACCACATATACAAAAATTCTTGTACTTGAGCTGCCAATGTACCCTTATATGCAGTGGCGCCACCATGCGGTTGACGTTCCGTGAATCTTCCTCATTGTATCTTTGACATTAAAAATTTGATTTGACCGTTAGAATTATCAATTAAAATGTTTCTACAAATAAACCAATCAATAGAGATTTTTAAGTGACATAAAATTCCACAGCTAACCGCACATTCTGTCACGTTAATAGTAGTTTATAAACCGTAATCGACATTCTTTTAACAAAAAATTCGAAGAAGTAAATTAATTCAGCCATAAGAATCCCAAAGATAAGAGGCATTTTCGTCAATCTAAAAATTGTAGAGAATCTGAAAAACATCAAAATGGATTATTATAAAATTTGTTGCAGCATTTTTCATAAAGAAAAACTGCAAAAACTGATATCAAGTGAGTGATTTTAGAAATCATAACTTTGTTGTAATAACAGCTGGAACTTTAATCTGCCCCCTAATGATGGTTTATATCGTTGAAATTAATAAGGCTGAAGATCGAGATTTTCCGTTAAGTAGATCTTGCAGAATTGCAATTTAAATAATTTTTTGGAATATTTTGCAGAAAGTATCGTATTAACCACGATAGTTCGATAGGGCTATGCAAAATATATTTTGAAAGTTCAAAAAATACACTTCACTTTAGATTATAGTGCCGTAAAATGTATTAATTCTGCTTGTGAATTTTGGCTTCAAGGACCGATTCATACTTCTCCTCATATGTCTTCACAGTGGCGTATTCAGTCATTGGAAATAAGTAATTTAATTTATAACAGTGAGGAATGTACAGATAATTATTAAATGAGAACGGAGGTTTTCGCGGCCAGAGTCATAGCTGATTCTGCTTTTTCCGGATTTGGACCGCCTCAATTTATCGAATTAATTGATTTATATACCTAAACCGGCAAATAAACAAAGTTTTCCGACGTTTCGCCCACACTTATAAGGGGCGTTTTCAAGGATGAGAAAAAAAACAACACAAATGTTACTTACCTTGCGGCGACTCCATTCATTTCACCTTTTTCTCACCAACACAGTTTGAAAACTTCACTTTTTATTCAACTTGTCACAATGATGCACAAATTTTAAATGAGTAATAGGTACGAAGAAATAATAATTGCCCCCCCCCCCCCGAAACTTTCAGGTAAAAGAAGGGTAGGAGGCACTTAATTGGATTATTTTATGATTGCGATGAAATTTTTGTGTACGTTCCTGGAATTTATTTTGTGGAAATGTTGAAGCAGGGTTGCCAGATGGACGAAAGTTCGAAACCTTTTGTTTCGGTCTAAATTCTTGGGATTTTTGGCGATTTCAACGGCCTCTGGAATTTTCTGGTGAAATAATATGGAAATTTGGCCACCACAGGGGAGCTGTCGAAGAGAATTTGGTGGCCCGTTTCGTGATGATGCTCAGCTACAGCAGAGTTTGAAAGCAGGCCCGTTTTCAAACAACGTTTGTGCTCACCCAGGCGAGTGTTTATATATCGACTGTTTCCCCGATGTATACTGCCCCACACGAGCATGGAATGGAATAAACACCTTAAGATGAAAGAGGATTTTGTTTATCCTTTGGAGCGGGTATCATTTGTGAGATTTTGGATAGTGGTTTGTAGACTGTTTTCACCTCGTGCTTATGGAGAGGCTTCCCAATCCTATCCGTGACCTTGCTGATATATGGCAAATATGCTACTGATTTATTAGGTGACAATTCTTTCTTAGGAAGGGAATTTTGCTGACGAGAAATGGAACTGCGAATCTCTCGTTTGCTGTAGCCGTTGTTTAGTAGTCTACCCTGAACCCAAGCTAATTCCCTTCTCAACCTTTTGGGTTCGGAAATGGATATAGCTCTATGCACCAGGGAGTTCACGACTGACCGTTTCTGAGATAGGTCATGATGGGACCGGGCGTGCAGATATCCGTCGATATGTGTTGGTTTTCTGTATATAGAGTGACCCTGGCGACCATTTGGCAACCGTGAAACCAACACGTTTAGGAAGGGCAGGGATCCATTAGACTCAATTTTCATAGTGAATTTGATGTTTGAATGATGGGTATTAATGTGGTGAAAGAACAATTGGAGAGCATCTTGTTCATGTGGCCAAATTTTGGGTTTGTGGCTTGAAGACTCCAGAGCCACTACTTCAAAGGCTTCCATAAAGACATGGGTGCCAGAAGTTTGCATGTAATATTTATTTTGAAAAAGAAAATACGTCGACGCAAGACGTTTTTCGATCAACATGAGTAATTCCAAGGTTTGTCTTTCTTCCGACAGCAGTTTTCTAATAATCGCTAGGGAGTCTGAGATAGGAACTTTGGTGAACAGTGATGTAACATCAAAACTAACTATAATGTCTTGGCGTTCAATTTGTATCTCTGACAAAAGAGTTAGGAAATGGGATGTCCGCTAAATATTTGGCAATGTTGTATGTTGGAGAGCCGATTAGGTTCACAATCGGTCGTAACGGAACTTGTACTTTATGAATTTTCGGCAGGGGTGGAGAGGTGCAACTCCGAGGAATTAGATGACTACGAACAAATGTGCGATATACACCCCAACTGTAAATACTGCCAGTCTTGCTGGTGCGCGTACACTTACTGTGTACTATGAGAATGTTCGAGGTCTAAGAACCAAAACTGAGAGTCTGTATAGTAATGTCCTATCTGAAGAGTATAATCTAATAGCTCTCACAGAGACCTGGCTATGTGATGGTATCTACAATCTCGAGCTATTTGAGGAAAACGTCAACAACTTACAAGAGGGGGTGGTGGCCTTTTTGCAATTAAAAAAGACATCTCTTATGAGGTAATAAACATTAACTGTGATAATGAAGCTATCGTAATTAAAATCAAACTAAAAAGATCTTTTATATATTTATGTATTGTTTATATTAGACCTAATAGTAGTACTGATTATCTGGGAAATTTTTTAGATATATTTGAGAATATTCTATCCACTCAGTTAAAAATTTTATGAACAGGAACTTGGATTTGGTTATCTTAAGCCTCGAAGTTGAAGTAAAATGGTCAGACAATCCTCTTCTCAGGGAGGATGCTTATCATCCAGCACTAAATATCTCGTTATCATTGCAGAGAAAGCCAAAAGTGAGTCCCTTCCCGAAGAAGTACAAATACAATTTCGCTAAAAGCAATATTCTCTTATTATTCAATCTTTAAAGCGATTGTGCTGGTCAGACGTACTGGCATATAATGATGTTAATAAAAGTTTAAATAGATTTTCCTCAAACTTGTACATATGTTTGGACGCATCTATTCCTAAGTACATGGTGAGAAATGCGTCGAAGTTTAGAAAGTATCCTGGTTCACATTCAATTTAGTACAAATGATCAGAAAGAAATACCACCTACATGCTCTTAAAACGAGAGGTAAGGCAAGCTTATCAAATGTCAATGAGTACAGCTTATTGAGGTGTGATATTAAAAAACAGACCAGAACAGATTTTGAAAATTATAAAAAACACTTAACAATAATATCAATAGAGATCCCAGTACCTTCTGGTCATTCATTCGAGGCAAAACACATGATGGTGGTGTGCCACGGAGGATGACTTCGAATAACGTTAACTGGACCGATGAACAAAGCATTGCAGATGCCTTTGCACAATATTTTCATTCTGTGTTTGAACCAAGTACGATCGACCAGTAAGGTCTTCATTGTAGAGGGGGTTTTAGTTTTCCTGAAATAACTGATAATGACATTCTTTCCAGCATAAAAAGTTTGAATTCCAAATAAACAACTGGCCCTGATGATATACCACCATATATCTATAAGGGGTGTGCCGATCTGTTGGTTACTCCCCTAAAATATATCTTTAATGTAGCTCTAAAGCAGCGATGGTTTCCTGGTAAGTTTAAAGAAGCAATTGTAACCTCAATCTTCAAAAAGGGGCGGAGGGAAAATATTCACGACTATCGACCTATCAGCTTATTAAACAACTTAGCTAAAATATTTGAAAAAATTATATATAACTTCATACTTGCCCACATAGCAGACAAAATTTTAAAATACCAACATGGTTTTATTCCTAACAAGTCAACAGTTACAAATCTCTGTATCTTCTCTGAATATATGTCGGAGGCAATTCTAAACAAACAACAGCTGGATGTCATATACACAGATTGTGCAAATGCATATGATAAGGTGGATTTCAGTGTCTTGATAAAAAAACTGTCGGTTCTTGGTTTCTCAAGTGAAGTATTGTCATTCATAACTTCATACTTACTCGCACGAACCCAAAGGGTAAAGATAGGTTACTCTCTTCTCCCATCATTATATTGCCACCTCAGGAGAACCCCAGGGTAGCATCTTGGGTCCTCTCTTGTTTTCGATTTTTATCAATGACTTACCCGATAGCCTGAAGACCTGCGTTGTTTTGTTGTTTGCTGGTGATTTCAAATTATTTAAATCCATTAATGGCATAATTGATGTTGTTGCACTTCAAAAGGGCTTGAATTTGTCGCTTAATTGGTTTAGAGAAAACAAAATGTTTGTTAAGACCTAAAAATGTTGTGTTGTTTCCTTCTCCCGAAAAGTCAATGTATCTATTGAAGACTATTACATTGGCAATTGTAAGGTTAAGAGATGTAAGGAGGTTAAAGATCTGGGGGTAGTCTTTCAAGATATCTTCAAACTCAATATCCATGTCAGCTACCTAATAAACAAAACATAAAAATTCTTGAATTTGTCATATGTAATAGCCAAATTTGAGTGTAAAAACAACCATGAGACTTTATACATCTATGGTGAGGCCTCACCTTGAGTATGCCTCCAACATTTGGTCACCAAATTGTTACACCCACAGAAATGAAATTGAAAAAGTTCAAAAACGTTTTCTGCGCTATCTCTATATCAAAAAGAATGGCATGTATCCCTTGATGGTATAGGTCAACGTTGGCAACCTAAGGGTCCCCAAAATTAGCTTAAGACTACTCTCATCTAATCTCATCTACATTAACAACGGAAGCCCTTGGCCCTTCACTTATCTACTTAGTGTCTGCAATGATATGCTGTCCAATAACATAGTTGGTGAACTATTTAACATCAAATTTGGTGACCTTAAGTGCATATTATTGCTGCATTAGGATGCAAACCCTTCATGATATTGGCATGTCTGTGAAATACTTATATACTGTTTAACCCTTTACATGTAAGTACCTATTTGGTGTTTGTAAAAAGAATAAATAAATAAATATTTTGTGTTGTTTTGGGAATGTTCGACTCTCTTATCAATGAAGTTATTTCACGTTCTATTTTGGGAGTGGGATCCGTAGAATGGGAGAATAGGATCCATCTTGAAGTAAATTTACCTTATTGGCATATTTTTGGAAATATAGGACAACCGTTGCATTGCCTTTATCCGCCGGAAGAATGACAATGTCACGGTTTTCCCGGATCTTGCTAGGGACCATTCGTTCAGTTCTGGGGATAATGTTTGATGGCGGAGGTTTTGCCTTTCGGGGAATTTTATTCGTTTCAAAATGTATGCTGTCGACTTCGGGTTTTGGAAGACCCCGGATAGACGCTTCAATTGAGCTAATTATGTCTTCGATGGGGATTTTTCTAGGGGCAACTGCAAAGTTGAGTCCTTTTGAGAGAATGGAGTTTTCATCTGGAGTTAATGTGTGTGAAAAAAGGTTTACCACGGTTTTTACAGCATTTGCTGACCTAGGGTATTCAGTGCCTTTATTAATTATTAACTTAGGAAACCAATGGAAAATAAGGCCAATTTTGTGTACATAAAATCCCAAAAAAATTTCTCTTGGCTCCACCTCAATAAAATCCTAGATCCGTCCATGCACCTTGACAGCTATTGTCAGTGTACAGTTGGCTGTCGCAAAGTAATGTTTACTATTATTTTAAACCAATTTCCTGGCATTATAGCGAAAATGTAAGATAGACAAATTGAAGTGGAATTTATCAGCTTTCAAAATTTTTTCAGTATCTATATCCCGATCAGACCAGTCTCGTTAATACGGTGGGATGTACAAAACAACTGTGTTAATTCTTTAAATTCCAATACTTGAAAACAACTTGTTCAATAGTATCCTTCGAGAGCCCATATAATATTGTTTTAAAGATGATATTCCAGTGTTACTAACCAGAAAGATATTAATTTTTGAAAAAAATACAGTCTATTTGGTGCAAAATGATCCAATCAAAATATTTAATCGCTGATTAAAAAGAGTTGCTAATTCTCTACAAATTTGTTTAGACCGCATTTCGATTCCTTCATTACTTTTCATTACTGTTCATTACTTAAGCAAAAATTTAAGAAATTTTTATTTTTGTGAGTGAGTCTAATATTGTTCTATAAACTGGTGTAACAAGATTCGCTATTCAATTTTGATTTCGAAATGAATATGGCTAACGTATTTAAATTAAATATTGTTATCTTTAAGTTGTAGGTAAAATAAGATTTGAGTTATTTGACTTTGCTTCCTAATAAATTAACTAAAAAAGATTTTTAAGTTAAATGTTTTTTTTTTTAATTAACGTTTAGCTACCGACGTGGTTTTTGTCACACTAGTACCTACGTAGGGCCTAAGAGGCCGCAAGTACAATAATGAATTTTATAGATAATAAGTATAACATTTATCAAATTATAATTTATATTCTTAATTTGGGATCTTATAATAAAATAAATAATAATAATAATAATTAACTTTAGTAAACATTGTTATGATATGCCTTAACATCTTAGGCTATGTTTTTTAACTAAAAATGACTACTGGACGAAATAAAAATCTTACAAATAATTTGACTTTTTAGAAACCACAAAAAATACTTTTCCTTATACTTTAGGGTTAAATCTAATGAAAAAAATTAAACAGCATCTGGAATGCCTCAAACATAAAAATGTCCAGGAACAAAGTTACACGCAATCTGGGCACGTTTGTTTAGCGCACTATAAACAAACATGTTTTTTGCAAATATAACATTGATATGTGGATTTCCTATTATGTTTAGGTGGACAAGATGCAAATATTTTTCTTGTTTTTTCTTCGTTTGCTTGACCTTGAACTGTATCTGGCATATCGGAACCGAGTATTCTGGCCAAATTCATATCTATATAACGCCGTGGTCTTTTGGAAAGCCGTGGATTGTTTGTAGGTATACCGTGTTTACCGCTTGACATCCCAAGTGCATCCATTTTTAAAAACGGCCATCAGGTTTATGTAAAAAAGCACTTTATGTTATCCATAGTGCAAACAAAAAAGTCACGTAACTACCGATCTTGGGCCTGTGAGGCCGCGTCGGAATTTTAAATTCAAATAACTTACCAAAATCGTGTTCGCCGGCACAACTAACACACTCAACAGCCTCGGTGCAACTCAACTCGCAGCTACTAAAGAGTGTTGAGCTCTCCCGCGCGGGGAATGGGTAATTTTAACAAAATGTCTAACCGCCGCGCCCTCACGGGCCCCACCTCGGTACTTGAAGGTTAAGACAATATTGATGTTAATAATGTACTAAAAGCTAAAAAATAATTTGGTAGGTCGTAGGTACCACACATCACATCATCCATCCAGGGCCTTAATTAGACAAAAAAATAAAATCGTTGGGCGCCTGTAATTTCTATCAGGGCAACCACTGTATCATTATAAAAGCTATTTACGTATATATTTACTGTAATTATGTTACGCCTAACGATTTTATATTTTGTCTGATGAATGCCCTTGATTGATGAGTAGAGTGGTATGAGAGTGATATCTAGGACCTGCCGAATTATTTTTTGGCTTTAAGTATATTATTGACTTCAATATTGTCTTAATTTTGAATAAAACCGTTTAACTTAAAAATCGTTTTACTTAATTTATTTAATTTTTTTAAATTTTTTATTTTGTTAGACTATATGCGCCCAAGTCTTGAGGGGAAAACGCTAACGACATATCATTTTTATCCACCCTATTGCCACACAGTCCTCGGTACGTTTTATCCTGTTACCTTAACTTAAAAGGTGTACGGCTAACGACGTATCATTTTAGCCACCCTAACGCCAGACAGTCCTTGACACGATAAATAATCTTGACTTGGGTGGGAGATCCATGCTTTTATCAAAGATCTTTCATTTGATACTTATATTGAAGGGGTGTGAGAAAATACATACTTAATCTGCTATTTTGTTGGCGGCTATATTGGATTTTTTTTCATAGTGAATCTTATTCTGTGATTCTAGCCCTTTCATTTGATACCCATATTGAGGTAGTTGGGAAAGCACATGTAATCATCCATTTTGTAGTGGCGGTCATCTTGGATTTATAATGTATTAAATTGTATTGTTATCAGCACTAAATGTGTACGCCAAATATCAGATCAATCTTGCAGCAGCAAGGCGGTGAAATTTTAATTACTAGATTTGACCCAAACAAACAAATAAATAAATAAACAATGCAAGCTAAATAAAACCGTTAAAAATAAGTTTATTGATTAAATTATCATCATAACCATTCTTAATGAATATGCTCCTGATGATATCTAGTTAATTTTTTAGCCTACTACCTAATGTTATAGATAAAACCCCACCTTTTCTAATTCTTAGATTTTGTCGTTATGCATTAATTTAATTCCGTTTGAAAATGACATAATTTATGTCGAAACTGATCACGGTTCTGTCTTTATTTAATAAATAAATAGATTAGTAACATTAAACAACGTAATTCCATTTCTACAATCATAATGATAATATTTCTCAAAGTAATGGCTTCCTCCATCAACCAGTTAAACAATAATTTATTAACCTATAGGATTAGTTATTAAAAATATCCTAAGTGATTTAAACTTTTCTGTTAAATGTCTCAATTTTTTTTCCATATTCTAATATTGAAAAGAACAGTAATTAACGAATGTTTGTTTACATTTTATGAAATTATGATTAATTATTGTTTGCTACAAGATACTTACCAGAAATAGACAATATAATGCAACAACGAAACTCACTGTGCCTGCTGGGTAATACGTTAATATAATAATATTCTGTTCTCTTCGGGTGAGATACACTATCCTGCAAAATATATAGGAAATTCATATTTATGTGCTGAAACTTGAAAATGTCACAGGCACATAAAGTGTTGTGCATTATTATTGGTGTATTATGAAAATAATCTATCATTTAGTTTTCGCTGAAGTGAGATAATTTCAGAACTAAAGGTGTATAAATCATATATGCATAAATGCATTTTCGCATTTTTTTCTATTTTGTGGAAAAATATCAGTAGAATAATATTTCCTACAAATATTGTTTCTATTTTTTTTTCTATCAACCCAGCACAAGGTGTTGAATTTTTCGGAATTCAAATCCCTCTTCACAGGCACAAGCTCAGTGTGCATTTTTAGGACGAAACTTTTAGAATCAATTGAATATAAAACAGCTCTTTAGGAAATATTTCACCCTACCAGCACTTACTTTTGTCTCCGAAACTAGGAGCCCAAATTTTTAAACAAATAGGGTGTATTTGCTCCCACTCAAAGTATACAGGTAAACCTAATGAATGAATGAATGAATAGGCTTGTTGTGAGAAATAAAAATATTTTTTTTGCATCTTTAAAATGCCTGGTTTAAAAAAAATATTATTTAAAAAATTAATAAAATCGAAATATTTACCGATTTTCTACGAAAATACTTAGTCAACAGTTTTGAATAACAAATACAACGAAACCCAATTGAATTTTTGGTAACAAAACTAGAAGATTAAGAAAATATGTATTATAATATATCTAGTTCCAACCTTCAGTAACTGGTACTCCAAAAAATGTGTAAAAAATAATTTTATTTGTTGCATTAATATAGTTTTGATCAGTGATTTTTGATTATTAGTTTTATAAATATTGTAATGTTTTTATTTTCACACACGGGTTCAATTCAGCTCTTGGATTTATTTAAAAACACATTCCAACTCACTCTAATTTATTTCCACTACTTTAACACAATTTATATTCACAGAAACTTATTTACATTTTATCTTCAACTATACAATACGACCGTCGAAAACTGAATGCCTCCTATCGCAAGCTGTCCATATTTATATATTTCTCTTCGAATTGTCTGGTAAGTCCACGAACCATCGGGAAACTCTTTCATGTTCTGGAAGCTTTAATTGAATTCCCAGTAACGGCAAAGGTCGGCCTGTTGAGAGTCAAAATATATTGCATTCTCATAAGTGTCGGAATAACGTCCTTGGCACGAATTGGTTGATTGCCGTTTGCACCAGCTGTCGGGTGAATTCTCGCCTCTTCCTTAAGACCATTTCGTCCCGGAATGTCCCAGAATCCTTCCTGGTCTGACGATATTTGCAGAACCCTCCATTTCCACATCGGGAAGTTTGGTAGAAGTAACAGTCAAAGGTCTTCGAATCTGGGCTACGAATATTGAGATAGCATACCAGGATGTCGATGCCACTGAATCGAAAGATTGCTTCCATCGTACTTCTCACCACCCTCTAATTCAGTTCATCCAACCCGCAGGCTATCTTTGTGACCGCCTATTTCATCAGATTCTTCTCCATCATCAAATTTCTCAATTCCACCAGAGTCTTCCAAACATCGCTGTATGTTGGCTTGTCCTGCGAGAATGTTTTCGTTATCAAATAAAAGATGCCTGTGGTACCCATTGGTTGTTTATCTTCAAGATGAAGGACCTTCCCTACCACTGGATCTTGCTTCCGTAGCTTCTGGAACTGGCCGTACTTTTTGACAAACACATTTGCTATTCCTCTGGACATCCGGAGATCTCGAGCCACACAATGAGTCAGGGTATATTGTAAGGGCACCTCAAACAGGTCTCGGGGCTCCTCTCTCGTTACGTCGTGCTGCACTTTCTGCCCATCAGAGTACACTGCCATAAACTGGTCGAAGGTCATCCCATCATCGGGTGGTTGGATGCTGCGGACTTGTGCTTGGTCAACTTCGCTGTCATGACTTCCGGCATAAGGTGCTAACCTGTTGAAATGTACCACCTGTGGTTTTCCTCGAGGTAGCTTCTTTATACTGTAGACAATATCATTGATCTTCTTTACAGTTTGGTAAGGCCCCTCCCAAGATCTCTGTAGCTTGGGCTAATATCCACGACGACGTTGCGGGTTATACAGCCAAACAAGATCATCAACTTGGAATTCTCCGCCCTCGGCTTTGATGTCGTAGGCTTCCTTCATTCGGGCACTGGCATTCTCGATGTTTAACCGGACTCGTTCATGGATGCCGTTCATCTTATGACGTAGCTGACTGACATAGTCTTCACCTGCGGTATCTTCTCCTGAGGGACATCCAAACTTCAAATCGCATGCTAGTCTTAATTCTCGTCCCATGATAATACTGGCCGGGGACTGACCCGTGGACTCGTGCACAGACGAACGATATGCCATTAGAAACAAGTGCAGATACTGGTCCCAGTCTCTCTGGTGGTCAGAGACTAACTTTGACAAATGGCGGTTACTGGTTCTATTCATCCGTTCTAGCGTTCCATCAGATTGCGGGTGTAATGCTGTCGTCCGTGTTTTATTGATCTTCAAGAGCTTGCAGACGTCTTGGAAAAGAGTAGACTCGAAGTTTCTACCTTGGTCTGAGTGCAACTCCGAGGGAACACCAAAACGACTGATTCATTCCTTGACAAGGACATCAGCAACGGTCAAGGCTTCTTGATTCAGCAAGGCATACGCTTCGGCCCATTTACTAAAATAGACCATCACCGCCACATTTTTTATTTCCAGCGTCGGATTCAGGAAATGGTCCGGCAACATCAATGGCTACTCTTTCGAATGGACTGCCCACGTTATATTGCTTCATGGGAGATTTTGGTCGCTTCTGAGGCCCATTACTTACAGCACAAACCGTACATTTCCGGCACCACTCTTTAACATCTTCTTGGCAGTTTACCCAATAGAAGCGTTCTCTCAACTTCCCCAGGGTTTTCGTTACACCCACATGTCCTCCAGTTGTATCATCATGTAGGTCTCTTAAAACCTCTGGTCTCTTATTTCTGGGAACTACAATCTATTTTCTGTCGTTTAACTATTCTGGAGTTTCCAGGACGCGCTTGAGAAGTCCATTTTTCAGGATGAGAGAGTTCCACTGAGCCCAGTACGACTTTATGGTTGGTGAGTATCGGGAAATCTCCTGCGACTTAGGTTTGCTGTCTTCTTTCTTCCACCGGATAACCTGTTTCAAATCTGGATCTAATTTCTGGTCTTTTTGGATCTCTGCAGATTGCCAATGGTCATCGATGGTGGTAGATCTACAGAGAACAGCCCCTTTTTCTTCAGCTCGCTGACAATGTTTGCAGTCATCAGGGCATGGTCTCCTCGATAGAGGATCGGCATTCTAATGGCTTGTTCCAGCTCGATGTTCAGTCTCAAAGTCGAATTCTTGCAACCGCTCAATCCACCTTGCCACCTGTCCTTCAGGATTTTTAAACTGCAAGAGCCACTTCAGTGCTGCGTGATCAGTCCTCAGGAGGAATCTTTTACCATAGAAGTACTTGTAGAAATGTTCTACCCCCTTTACCATAGCCAGGAGTTCCCTGCGATTAACGCAGTAATTCCGTTCAGGTTTGCTCAAGGTCTTGCTGAAGTATCCGATGACTCTCTCTTGGTCCTCCTGGATCTGCGAAAGCACAGCACCAATTCCGACATTGCTTGCGTCGGTATCCAAAACGAAGTTTCCACCTGGCAACGGATAACTTAAGACGGGGGCACTCGTCAATGCTCTTTTCAGTGTCTCTAATGATCGCTGGCACTCTTCGTCCCACTGGTATTGTACCTTTCCGTCTGTGAGTCTAGTAAGTGGCTTGGCGATGTTGGCAAATCCGGCTACGTAACAATAGTATGTGCATAGCCCCAGGAAACTGCTTAACTGATGGATATCTTTAGGTAATGGCCATTTCTGGACAGCTTAAACTTTCTGTTTATCAACAGCTACTCCTTCTGCGGAAACAACATGTCCAAGATATTGCACATCTTCTTGGAACAGCTGACACTTCTTCGGGCTTAACTTTAGTCCGGAACTTCGAAGTCGCCGAAACACCTCCTCCAGGACTTGAAGTGGTCTTCAAATGATCTTCCAACCACGATAATGTCGTCAAGATACACCAAGCATGTTTTCCATGAAAGCCCTTTTAACACTGTTTCCATCAATCTTTCAAACGTCGCTGGAGCATTACACAACCCAAACGGCATCACCGTGAATTGGTAAAGTCCTGAGCCGATGGTAAAAGCAGTCTTTTCCCGGTCTTCTTTAGCAAGTTCCACCTGCCAATAACCGCTCTTCATGTCCAGGGTGGAAAACATCTTCGATCCAGCCAACGTATCTACGGTATCGTCTATTCTTGGAAGGGGATAGCTGTCTTTCTTTGTAGCGTGGTTTAATTGCCGATAGTCCACGCAAAATCGGATCGAACCATCTTTCTTTTTAACCAAGACAACTGGAGAAGCCCAAGGGCTATTAGATGGTTCAACACCACCTTCTTCCTCTATCTCGAAGACTATCATGTCGGCTTCTTCTCTTTTAGCTAGGGGTAGTCTTCTCGCCCACTGTCGAATAGGTTGAGCGTCCCCAGTATTAATTTTATGTTTCACCAGATCAGTTCGTCCTCTTTTGCCATTCCCTACATCGAAGATATCCTGGTAGTTTCTAACGACGCCCCTCAATTTTGCTTTCTGGTTTGGTTTCAAATTCTTAGATGAATCGGTGTCTTTCCAGTGCCTCAGATAGTTTACCTGGTGGCATTTCTGCATGCTGTGTTCTTCTGACTACAGAGGAAACTGTTGAACAATGGCCCAAAGTTGTTCCTTTCTTTAGCACAATCGAGTAATGATTCAGGTTCATTAATCTTAATGAAACAATCTCCCTGGCACGAAATAGAGTCTTCCCTAGTGCGACTCCTCTACCTACATTTCCGTCGTTAAGTTTGGGATCAAACATCATTACTGTTCCAGCTCCCATCTAAGCAAGCATCTATAATGATTCCAACTCTTTCCGAAACATTGACGTCCTCTGCTAAGATGGCTCGAAGCATTATGTCATCTTTTCCATGAAGAACCACTTCTTCGTCATTCACTCGCAGAATACCAACTTTGAAGTTTAACTGGAATCCCTTGGAGCGCATGACATCCATTACAATGATTACTTCGTCTTCGATGTCTGCCACTAATGCCCGATGTAGGAAGGTTGTGTTTCCCAAGGTCATTTCAACCTCTATTTCACCATGGACTTTTGATGCTTCTCCTGTCGCTGTTCGCAGTTGCCATTTTGTTGGTTTTATCATTGTCTCTAAAACAATGTTGGGCCTTATTACTGTTTTCATCGCACCAGTATCCAGCAGCATTGTAAATTGCTTCCTATTAATAAGTCCATTTACAAATACACTGTTAACATTTTTGCGTAGCCAAGCGACATATGCGTTGGTAGTTGGGAATTGTTGGTCACAGGTCGACGATGACCCCTTTATATTGACCTTCTTTAGTTTCCCCGACGAGGAAGTCCGTACTCCGTTGCTCTCCTTGCAACTCTGGACATGTCCTACCTTACGACACTTCCGACTTTCCGTCTTTTTTTCGGTAAGGACATCCTCTATTAACTTTCTTACGGAGGCTTCATCGTTTCCGCCATCTTCGGATTCTCCGTCAACGATTCGGACTCTGCAGGTATTTTTCGCAGCCTCGAATTCTAGCGCTCGAGCAAGTGCATCCACTAATTGAGTCGGTCGAGCTAGTGTTAAAGCTTGTCTGTCTTCGTTGTCGCGCAGTTCATCTAAAAACGCTTGTACTGCTAACCTTTCTATCATATTTTCCGGTGTTGCTGGATAAGCAAAGTCAACTAGACGGGCAATATCAGCTTTAAACTCTTGTAGGGATTCATTCAATCTCTGGTGGTGATTTTTCAGTTGGGAGTGATGAACATGCTCCAAATTGGTTTGTCCATACCTCAGTTCTAAATGTTTGACCAGTTGTAGTTGTAGTCTTCTTGCTCAGAAGCATTCAAGGTTTGTACAATATCTGTAGCATACCCTCTTAAGGCGAGGGTTAGTGCTATGGCCTTCTCCTCTGTCGACCATCCGTTTATCTTTGCTGCCGCCTTGAATTGGCGCCTATAATTAGCCCATGACGATTTTCAATCAAATTGGGGAGGTTTCATTTTGTGCCTTGTCCCCTCGTGGCTAATTTTCGAATTCCCTACTTCTAGACTGTTTCTGCTTTCTGTTTTTGATTGTGTTTCTCCCCTTTTTATAGTGACTACCTTTTCTTGCTGATCTCACCCTTCATTATTTGTTTTAACTCTTCTATCCGGGCCTCATTCTCGCCTATTTTCTCTTCGAGGATTTCTGAATTTTCCTGAACCATACTTTTCAAATTTTCTTCTAAGCATTGGGAGTTTTCGTTTAATTTTGTAGCTTATCTTCCAAAGACTTCGAATTTTCTAGTAGTTTGTCTTCTAGAGTTTTAGAATTTTCTAGCAGTTTGTCTTCTAGGGCTTTAGACTTTTCTACTAATTTGTCTTCTAACGCCTCTTTCAAGTTTTTAGAATTTTCTAGCAAGTTGTCTTCTATAGTTTTAGATTTTTCTAGTAGTTTGTCTTCTAACGCCTCTTTCACGATCTGAGTATTATCTTGTAATGTTTGTAGCTTATCTTCTAAAGACTTAGTTTTTCTAGCAATTTGTCCTCTAGCGTCTTAGCATTTTCTACTAATTTATCTTCTATTTTTTTTACTAGCATACTCATGTCCCCATTACCAGAAACTTCAAACAAATAAGTATCGGAATCGTTACCTTCATTTATTAGGGCACTTCGTAGCCGTTGTATTAATTCACTTTTCTTCCACTAATTTCTAAATCCCTTTCCTCAAGTTCATTTTTTAAGTCCGTCACTTTCAACTGGTCCAAACTCACGTTTTTAAACATTGTTAGACGTTGTCAGTCTATTTATTTTACACCTCTAAAGTTCCACAAATACACCCCACACCTGACACCACTGTAAAGTTTTTATTTTCACACACGGGTTCAGTTCAGTTCTTGGAATTATTTAAAAACACAGTCCAACTCATTCTAATAAATTTCCACTACTTTAACACATTTTATATTCACAGAAACTTATTTACATTTTATCTTAACTATACAATACGACCGTCGAAAACTGAATGCCTCCTATCGCCAGCTGTCCATATTTATATTTTTCTTTCGAATTGTCTGGTAAGTCCACGAACCATCGGGAAACTCTTTAATGTTCTCGAAGCTTTAAGGCAATTCCCATTAACGGCAGTGGTCGGCCTGTTGAGAGAAAAAACATTTCGCATTCCCAGAAGTGTCGGAATAACGTCCCTTACACGAATTGGTTGATGGCCGATTGCACCAGCTGTCGGGTGAATTCTCGTAACAATATTTATAGGTAGTGTAGTTGTTATTTAATTTTTTTCTCTTTTGTTTGAGATTCCAATTAATATTATGACTGTCTAACACAAACGTTCGTACCAACATAATGTAAAGATTAGAGTAACTTCAATATTTCTGAGCTTTATTGCATTAGCTCTTTCAATCACATGTTAATGAAACTTTTCGATAAATATTTAATACTTGACCAGAATTTTTTAACTTGTTAGATATGGTTTTAGGATCTAATAATAATGCTCTGCTAATATTTTATTTTTATTTCAGAACTATTCTAGATTAATATGGTTCAGCCGCATTGATAGAGCAAATAAGTTTCTTATATCTAACAACGGAACATTTCCGACAGTTTTGTTCAAAAGTGCTGGGAAAATTTACTGATAAGGAGAAACCACGGACATGAATAAGCTCCTCTTATTAGTTACAGTTTGATTAGGGTGCTAAACAAGTTCGGTATGTCTTTGATAAGGATATCTTGCGGTTACGTAATGTCACAAGGTGGCTAGGTGCCCGTACCAGAACTTACATCATTGTATCATCGTCAGTGTTGAATTTTAATCCAAAGTTTATATTCCAGAAGTAATTTTTCAATATATTCAGTGAGAACGGCGTCTGAATTTATTATATACTCAACGTTCCGATTCCTGTTTTGGAGCCATTATCAAGAGACAAAAGTGAGAAAGAGTTTCAGAGTCTAGATCGAACTCGGGGCCTCAATCTGCCTACTCCCCAAGAGTCTCTAGGTAACTGAACTGAATTTGAGTCTGCTCTGCTTCTTTTATTTATAGTTAGCGCTGGGTTAGAAGGGGAAGTCACGTGATGAGGCTGTGGTTTGATTGGTTGGGTGTTGGTGGACGTATCTGCTTTGTTTAATCTGGCAATTACGGAGGTCCATGCTGTGGGAAGGCGAGAGCTGTTATCGCGTCGGTTTCGACAGAGGGGTCTTTTCTCTATTTCTATAGCTTCGCGAATAGTAGATACCCTAAGGGAGTTAAGAGAAACGATAGTCCTACTGTCCTCGAAGTTGATAGCGTGTCCTGTTTGGATATCATGATGCGCAAGAACTGAAGTCGGATCTTTTTTGCGTACTGACAAAGAATGTTCATATACTCGATGGTTGACGCGCCTATTCGTACGACCGATGTAGCTTTGTTGGCAGTTGCGACATGGAATATCGTAAACTCCTTGATCCTCGTTAGGTACTTTATCTATAGTTTGACTGGTGTTGAAGACTGTCTTTATTTGATGTCGGTGTAGGATTCGTGCTATTTTGTCAGTGACTCCTCGAATGTACGGAAAAAGGCTTTTCGGTGTTGTTGGCCTGTTTCTGATGGGGTTGGTGTACTCGGGGGTTGTTGCGATTGACTAAATATGCGTGCAATGTGCTCTGGATGATAACCGTTTGTCGAAGGATTTGTTGAAGATTACTAAGTTCGTTTTATCGTCTTTCTACAACATTTCAATGGTGATGTCCACATAACAAAAACCAGCAATGGCACATTCTCATATACAGTCTATAGGAAACCAACCCTCATCAATTGATACTTAAATGCCCAATCACGTCATCACACTGCGCAATTAAGTTCTGTAATGTTGTTTGGCCCTTAGATCTATTCGCTTAACAGACATTGATAATAGTCAAAACGAACTTAATAATCTTGAACAAATTCTTCGACAAAACGGTTATCATCCAGACTACATTGAACACAAATTTCGTCAATCGCAACAACCCCCGAGTACACCAACACCATCAGAAACAGACTGACAACACCGGAAAGCCTTCCTTCCGTACATTCGATGAGTCACTGACAAAATAGCACGAATCCTACACCGACATCAAATAAAGGCAGTCTTCAACACAAGTCAAACTATAGCCAACTTAACCGGGAACCCTAAATATAAAGTACCTAACGAAGATCAAGGAGTATATGAACATTCTTTGTCAGTTCGCAAATAAGATCCGACTTCAGCTCTCGCGCATCATAATATCCAAACAGGATATATATATATATATATATATATATATATATATATATATATATGTATATATATATATATATATATATATATATATATATATATATACATATATGTATATATATATATATATATATATATATATATATATATATATATATACATATATGTGTGTGAAAAAAAATCAAGAATCAAAATATCTAAAGTAAGTAAATTCATAAATCTGATATATAAATAACAAAACCAATGTTAGATAATTAAATCGAAATTTTGAAACGGTAGTTCAACAAAATGTTAAAAATTAAATGGAAACATAAGATGCAATTCAGAGACAATGATCGTATAGAAATGATTCAATTATCTTAAAATTTTGATACACAAGCAGGAAAGCGAAATGTCAAAACGTAAATGGTCTGGAACTTTTATCTGTAAAAATCTTTGGAACGAGATTGTGAAATAATCTACGAAGCGTTTGGTCTGAAATTCAGTCCGTTAGACAAAGAGGTTCGATAGAACACATTAGTTTGAGCAACATTGAAAAGTTTTATTTAAATTTGACAATCCATAACAATCGATTTTACGGGTGGCAATATAGTCATAGGACACGGAAAAATAAGAAATTGCAATTTATATAAAATGAAAAGATCTCAAGCAAAATTGAATGCATGGGTGATTAAAAATGAATAAGTGGAACGTTATATTTTAAAATAGTATTTCAAAAATGCAGAATAAAGAAGATAAGAAGTTAAAGCTCCATATCAACATAAAAAAATATAAAAGCCAGTAAATACAGGACCAGAAGGAGATTCAGAATTCAGCAGTGCAGAAGTAAACTTTGTTCGAGGTTAAGACGTGACAGCTAATGTCAAAGACTTGATAAAATTTTTAAAAGTTTCGAAGTCCAGATTTTTCAAGAAAGGTTGTGAACAAAAATAAAACAACCATATCTCAGACAAATAAAGAACTTCAAGTGCATCAAGTATATGGTATTGCACTAAAAGGAGATAAGCAGTAAATGGAAAGCAGCAATTCAACTGGATATAATCAAGTAAAGCAGATCACACAGATTGATATATAGCAGGGTATTAAGACATCATTTAGAGAGATAAAAGGTGAAACAATAGCTGGTGGTCAAGACGAACAGTTTGAAGGATTAAGTGAGAACACTTTGAAACTGTTAAAGTGATACAAGGTATTTCAATTTACTAGTGGTCGCCCAGTGATAGAAATTCGACCCTATTTCATGATATTGTAAAAAGTATATTTTTATAAGAAACAGAATTATGGAGAAATCGGAGAAGTAGATGTAATGACCAAAATTGTTCACCCATATTGACAATTCTATTGAAATAAAAAGAAAATAAAAATGTAATCAAATATCGGTATTCGAAATATTTTTGACAAATGAATGACCCCCGAAATTTTTGGCTAGAAGCGCTCCTGGCAAAATATTCTATATAATAATTGGAAGATTGTTCTTTGCAACCTAAAAGTTTTCGTCATTTGTGGTTTCAATCAAGTTCAGGAATATTAAAGAAAAGAGAGGATCAACAACCCTAGGAGAACTTAAATATTTAATACATTCTCTATTGTCCGCTGTCTGACAATTTTTTACACAACACCTTCGGGAAGATAACCTTATTATTTAAATTGTTTGTTTACAATCATAGGTAAGATGGTCTGCAAAACGAAGCAGTTTTATGTTACTTGGGTTTTAAATTTTGATTTCAGGTCGGAAAAAATAATGGCAATAAAACATGTTATTTTTTACTTTGACTTTATGTATGGGCTATTTAATGATTTCAATAGATATTATGCCTTGTCAAATCATTTTTTCCCAAAGCCCGGGCATTAGGAGTAGTGTCCAATTAATCACTTGGTCCATAACCAAAACAGGGCTTTCATTTACAAAAATAGCCACCCAAAATAACTTATAAAATATATTTAAAAGAAAAATAAAAAATAACACTTTGATTTATTTTTACGGGGGACACATTTTACACGTATCAGTCACCCTGCACTTCCAACCCTTAACCGGAGGTGAATATCACTTCTAAAAGTATAAATACAAGTCTGAAACCTCTTTTTGCCAATGTTTTGACACATTATTTTTTTAAATCAGATTTTTTTTATAGAATAAGACCTAGAAATCGTAAAAATTTAATATTATTTGAATTATAATTACAAAAAGCATGAGAATAATTACCGAGATAAACAAGTGAGACAAAATCCTTAAATGTTTTTGCAAACGATATTTGTGAGAATAAATGTAAGAAATTTATTATTAGTAGTGGTTACGCTATAAACTGACCATCAAATTTCGACAATTTTTTGTTCCTTGCAAGGAAGAATTGAAATAATATATTTATGGGAAAGAAAAACGCGGTGCACGCAGAACTGCTCATGTTTTTCATCAGAGACATTCCGATAAGAATATTGGGCATTAATATGTGTTGATTTAGTTCATGAATTTCTCATGGTTAACTGGTTAACAAATATTTTGGGTCGGCTCTGTGCATAAAACGTTATTTCTAAATAAATTCGTTGCCTACAAAATACAGCTTTTCAACAGCTTGCTGAGAATGATTATGGCAGAAGGTTCTGCGAATTAATGTTTCAAAGGGCAAATGCAGACTCTATTTTTTTTATATTTATTTTTCTGACGAAGCAGGATTTTTTTAAATGTATTTGCCACTAAACATAATTGTAAATACTAGAACAATACCAACCCACAAGTTTTTCATGAAGAGAACAACCAACATCCCCAGAAAATTAACTATGGACCGGAATTCTCGGAAATAAAATTTTAGGTAATTATTCGTCGAGGAAAATTTAACTGGAGAATTGTATTTGGACTTATTGTTAGAAAATGTGATAAATATCCTTATAACCGAATCTTTAGAAAACCGAATAAATCAAGACGGAACTTTGTTGCTAGACGAAGAAAACCTATTTTTTCAACCTTCACATTATAACCCTTGCCTATAAGAAATTGGCTTGATGAGTCATCTCCTGACCTAACGCTCCTTGACATTTTGAAGATTTAATTTAAGTACAAGGTAATTTTAACGCTAATACAATATTAATAATGTAAATACTGTTACGAGAATTCATCCGACAGCTGGTGCAATCGGCCCTCAACCAATTCATGGAAGGGACATTATTCCGATAAATTCGTGGAACCCGAAATGTTTGTCTCTCAACCGGCGGACCGCTGCCGTTACTGGGAATTCCCTTAAAACTTCCAGAACATGATGGAATTCCCCGATGGTTCGTGGACGTACCAGGCAATTCCAAGATAAATGTATAAAAGGACCAGCTGGCGATAGGAGGATTCAGTTTTCGTCGGTCGTTTGTACAGTTAAGATAAAATGTAAATAGTAGTTTCTGTGAATATAAATTTGTGTAAAAATAGTGGAAATAAATTAGAGTGAGTTAGACTGTGTTTTTAAATAAATCCAAGAACTGAACTGAACCCGAGTGTGAAAATAAAAACATTACAGTGGTGTCAGGTGTGAAGTGAATTTGTGGAACTTTTTGAAGTGAAAAATAACTAGACAGACAATGTTTAAAAAAAGAACTTGAGGAAAGGGATTTAGAAATTAGTGGGAAGAAAAGTGAGTTAGTGGAACGGCTACGAGATGCCCTAATAAATGAAGGTAACGATCCCGATACTTATTTGTTTGAAGTTTCTGGTAATGGAGACATGAGTATGCTATTAAAGCAAATGGAAAATTTAAAAAAAAAACCTTACAAGACAATGCTAAGACGCTAGAGGACAAACTGCTAGAAAATTCTGAAAACTTGAAAGAGGCTTTAGAAGATAAATTGCTAGAAAATTCTAAAGTCCTAGAAGACAAACTAATGGAAAATTCTAAAACCTTGAAAGAATACTTAGAAGCCCAATTACTGGAAAATTCTAAATCTCTAGAAGAAAATTTGAAAAACATGGTGGAAAAAATTCAGAAGTGCTAGAAGAGAAAATAGTCGAAAATGAAGCCCGAATTGAAGATCTGACGCAGACGATAGTTAAAAACGAAACGCGCATAGAAGAGTTAAAACGGATAAACAAAGGGGAGAAACACCATCAAAGACCGAAAGCAGAAGCAGTCTGGAGGTAGTGGATTCAAAAATTGGCCTCGAGGGGACAAGATAGAAATGAAACCTGCCCAATTTGATGGAAAATCATCATGGACTAATTATCGTCGCCAATTCGAGGCTGCAGCTAAACTAAACGGATGGTCGGCAGAGGAGAAGGCAATCGCATTAACCGTAGCCTTAAGAGGGGATGCTACAGATACCTTACAAACATTGAATACCTCGGAGCAAGAAGACTACGAACAACTGGTCAAACATTTAGAACTGAGGTATGGTCAGACACATTTGGAGTACGTCTACCACTTCCAATTGAAACATCGCCACCAGAGATCAAATGAGTCCCTACAAGAGTTTGAAGCCGATATTGCCCGTCTGGTTCGCCTTGCCTATCCAGCCACACCGGAAAATGTGATAGAAAGGTTAGCAGTGCAAGCGTTTTTGGATGGACTTCGGGACAACGAAGCCAGGCAAGCATTGACATTAGCTCGACCGACTCAATTAGTGGATGCACTGGCTCGAGCTCTGGAATTCGAGGCTGCGAAAAATACCTGCAGAGGTCAAGCCAGAGTCCGAATCGTTGACGGAGAATCCGAAGATGGCGGAAACGATGAAGTCTCTGTAAGAAAGATAATAGAAGAAGTCCTTACCGAAAAAAGACTAGTGATATGTCGGAAGTGTCGTAAGGTAGGACATTTCCAGAGTCGTTGCCAGAAGAGCAACGGAGTCCAGACTTCCTCGCGGGGGAAGACTCTGTTTCGTGCCAGGGAGATTGTTCCAGTAAGAGTAATGAACCTGAATCATTACTCGGTTGTGCTAAAGAAAGGAACAACTTTGGGCCATTGTTCAACAGTTTCCTCTGTAGTCAGAAGCACACATCATGCAGAAATACCACCAGGTAAACTATCTGAGGAACTGGAGAGACTCATCACCGATTCATCTAAGAATTTGAAACCAAACCAGAGAGTAAAATTGGGGGACATCATTATAAACTACCAGGATATCTTCGATGTAAGGAATGGCAAAAGAGAACGAACTGATCGGGTGAAACATTAAATTAATATTGAGGACGCTCAACCTATTCGACAGTCGGCGAGAAGACTACCCCTAGCTAAAAGAGAAGAAGCCGACAGGATAGTCTTCGAGATGGAGGATGAAGGTGTTATTGAACCATCCAATAGCCCTTGGGCTTCTCCAGTTGTCTTGGTTAAAAAGAAAGATGGTTCGACCAGATTCTGCGTGGACTATCGGCAATTAAACCACGCTACAAAGAAAGACAGCTATCCCCTTCCAAGAATAGACGATACCCTAGATACACTGGCTGGATCGAAGATGTTTTCCACCCTGGACCTGAAAAGCGCTTATTGACAGGTAGAACTTGCTAAAGAGGACCGAGAAAAGACTGCTTTTACCACTCGACTCAGGACTTTATCAATTCACGGTGATGCCGTTTGGACTGTGTAATGCTCCAGCAACGTTTGAAAGATTGATGGAAACAGTGTTAAAAGGGCTTTCATGGAAAACGTGCCTGGTGTATCTTGACGCCATTATCGTATACTCTCTTCGAGGTGTCATTCCTTGTACGCAAAATCCTAGATGTCGTCTTACATCTCGCGTCTTCAGAAATTATCGTGGTTGGAAAATCTTTTGAAGTCCACGTGAGGAACCTGGAGGAGGTATTTCGGCGACTTCGAAGTTCCGGACTAAAGTTAAGCCCGAAGAAGTGTCAGCTGTTCCAAGAAGAGGTGCAATATCTTGGACATGTGGTTTCCGCTGAAGGAGTAGCTGTTGATAGCAGGATTCAGTTTTCGCCGGTCGTTTGTACAGTTAAGATAAAATGTAAAGAGTAGTTTTGTGAATATAAATTTGTGTAAAAATAGTGAAAATAAATTAGAGTGAGTTAGACTGTGTTTTTAAATAAACCAAGAACTGAACTGAACCGAGTGTGTAAATAAAAACATTACAATACATAGAAATAATAATTATTTTAAATTGAAAGTTTAAAATGGTATTACTCTGTAAAAATAATGTGATTGTAACAAATCATGGATCAAAAGATTGGCATAAAGAGACCTTTAAAACAAAGTATCACATTATACATAATACCCCTTCGTATTTACCCCGCTTAGGGGTTGAAACTGCAGGGTGACCCATATGTATAAAATGTGTCCCCCGTAAATATAAATTAATGTGTTTTTTGTCTTTTTCTTTTAAATATATTTAAAAAAATAATGTAGGTGGGTAGTGTTGAAATGAAAGCACTGCTTATTAATCAATGTTTATGTACATGGTCTATCGACATTCTGCTCACTCTGGGTATTGAATATCGCCTTCGATAATTTAGTGTGAACTACTTTCTCGAAATTCATGAGAATCTTACTTTCATTAAACACTTTATAGACTACCGATAGAAGACTTATCGTGCTCTAACCGAAAATAAATTCTTTCTGCCTTTCTTGTGTGGTATGTGCCTGTTTCTATATATTTGGGCGTTATTCCGACGTTCCCTATTGTCTTGTAATTTTTTTATGTTTTTTGACCTCTCACTTCACTTCTTCCAAGAGAACTTCTGGTGTTCCTTTGGCTGCCGTCTGTATTCTAGAGTGTCAGGGGCTTTATATGAGTATACTTTTGTTTTTTCGGATTTTGTTCATCTGTTAATCTCATTACTTTCCTAGTACATTTATTAATTCTTTCAGAGCATTAATACCTTT